>PVKN010006813.1:0-27752 GCA_004027915.1 Capromys pilorides
TTGGAGTACCAAGAAATACATTCATCTTGAACATGTGCCATTTCTGAGTTTTGGTTATGAGCTTTGTTCTTGGATTATTTTATACCCCAGCATAAGAAAGCAAGACAGAGACTACGGTAGAAAATAAAATACTCAATTAATCAAAATTTATTTAGCAGAACTATTTCAGAAATCAGGGTGCTTTTCAAATTTCTCTATGAGGCAATGAGTCACGTGTGCTTTCTCCTGGGTTCTACATTGTTTACATTAAGCATTATACAACCCGTGGAGCTGACTGTCAACATCTTACAAAAGTTTCCCTAAAGCACCAACATTGATGGGTATAGATGAGCCAGTGATCCTGTGCTGCTAAGGCAATGGTACTATTACTGTTAGATGAAGATCCGTGTTTCATGAAATTATATCTTTCACATCATAGCTTTATTTATTTGAAGAACTAGAAGAAATGCCAAATCAAATTGGTAAGGACTAATGGTAATCTATTTTTAAGTAAAATTGAGTATAATATTTTAAAGGACAGGATAATGGACTTCCTGCATACAATGTAGCTTAATATTTTAAAGTAATATATTATAAAACTATGCTACCACAGTATAAAAAAAAGGCTAAATCATGTATAAAGGTTTTATATTTGGTCTTTTTAAATATGCAATTAAATGTATTAGCCTAATTAAAAATTTTTAAAATTAATTTATTTGTTGGTGGTTCTAGGGATTGAACTCAGGGACTTCACACTGACTATATTGCTAGTCCTTTTGAAATAGTTTTAAATTTTGAGGCAGCGTCTCACCAAGTCACTACATTGCCAAGTTGCCCAGGCTAGGCTCCAACTTGTGATCCTTCTGCCTTAGCCTCCTTAGACACTAGGATGAGATGACACATCTAGCTTGTACTGACCTAACTAAAATTAAAAAATGTGAAGAGCAAGGGCTGAATCTAGCATTTAGAGAGAATGTGAGCAATCTTAAATTTCTAGAGCTTTTTGTTTGTGGAAAGATACCTACTCTTACATATTTCTCCTTACTAATAAGAATTTAATTATAGTACAATATATGATTGTATAATTCACATATATGTATGAGTCAGACCATCCTGAATTATACCAAATCTAAAAATAGCATGCTGTAAAGTGAGATGATTTTAAATATTTTTCAAAGGTTGCCACCTTTCTCTCATGCTGAAATTTGGGTCTGTATAGAAAGGGAGGAACGCCACACAGCCTTCCGGTGCACAGAGGGCCTGTGCTGGGTACCACGAGCCTATCTTTGAACCCCAACCTTCTCTTACCAGTCCCCACTCTGGTGTTTCTCTGCTGTTGTGCTCTATTCATGGAGAACTGTCTCAGCCTCTTGGGTCTTTTTTTAAACTTTAGCATCAGAGGGAGCTATGGAGAAAGTAAAAAACATGCCCTTTAAAAGTGTAAATTTTAGGGCTGGGGAAGATAGCTCCTTGGCACAAGTGCCTGCCCGGCAAGTGCAAGGTTGTGAGTTCAAGCCACAGTCTCGCAAAAAAAAAAAAAAAAAAAAAAGTGTAAGTTTTAACAATGTATGAATTAGATCTCAAGATGTTAAGCAAAGAACCATGATTTTATTTTTTTATTTTTACTTTTATTTTTTGCGAGGCAGGGGTTTGAACTCATGACCTTGCACTGGCCAGGCAGGCACTTGTGCCACAGAGCTAGCTTCCCAGCCCCCCATGACTTTAAGAGAAAAAAATGCAAATATCAGGTTCTAGATTGGCCATGAATACCTTAAGAGCAGGCTATATTGTTTCTTCCTGCTACTTCTTCACAAAATATTGTAATATTTTCATAAAACTTTATTTTCCTCACCATTTTTTTCACTAATTAGAAAAGAAAAGGCTTTGAAGTGCAGCAGCTACACACCTGCAATTCTAGCTACGTAGGTAGGGTTTAAAGCAGAAAGACCGAAAGTTTGGGGCCAGCCAGTACTACAAAGGAAAACAACTCTGGATTTTTAATGATGTGTCACTGTAAAAGCAGTTTTGCTACACAAACTAAAGGCCAGGGTGATTTCAGAGAAAACATCTTCAGTAAGCGGATTTGTGTATGTGCACAGTGGATACGTGGCAGTATTCTGATATCCGGTATTAGTTGAGCTTGTCGAATGGTGACAGGCCATTTCTCAGGAGAAATGAGGCACCAGGTCAGGAAACTTGCAGTCTCACACAGAGACAATGGCTTCACTTCATAGTACTGCTGTGATTTCATTTCCTGTTTCACCTTTGATCCTGTGAGACAGCTTGCTTTCCTTCCATCTAAAAATATCTGGCATCTTCAAACTGCAGGTACAAGGAACATTTTTCCTCCAGAGCATCTAGCCCAGGGACCGCTGGTCACAAACATGAATTTTGCCTATATAATATGAGCTGTGCAGGACATAAGATTTGCACCCAGGGTGTTTTAAATCATCAGTTTCAAGAAGCAATCCCCAAGGTATTGAAGGCTCTGTTCCACCTGGTCCTGAGTACTAGCAAAGAGGACAAACTGACAGGGTGGCAGCCTTGCTGTGTGGATCCTGAGCTCTTGGCTGTACTCTCAGCCAGTGCTTATTTCCCAAACCCTGCAGTGGCAGAGACAACATTGCCTTAGGCACTGCAAGGGTTGAGGCTCCTTCAGAGCCTTGGTTGTAGACTACAGCAGCCTCCTCCTGCACTGAGTTGCCATAGCACACAGGGTCACAGGACAGGCGACATCTGGCTCCCTGCTTCCAGAGCCTAGCAGCAATGGAGTATCCAGTGACACGAGACAGGTGTGTATATGTGCTTGTCATCACACCCTTAAGACAAAATACAACTTTAAGGGGGAATGGTCACTCCAGGGTGGGGTCGCGGGCTGTCAGTGAAGATTTCAGTAAAAAGCTCTGTGGCTGCTAGCTCCTGCAGGGCACCAGGATGTAACCAAGAGCACAGCCAAGAAATGGCATCAATTTTGAAGGCTGTAACCGAGGCACCCCAGTCCTGCCCACTTGGCGGGCTCTGTGTCTATGTGCATATTTATTGCCTTAAATTTAGAACCCAGAAATTCAACCAAGATTTTGCTTGAGTAAAAAATACAGGCAATTTCAAACCTTACTGTAACTTTAAGGTCTGGAGAAGACATTTGAATGCAATTAAAAGGGGGAAAAATAAACCACATCCATTGAAAGAGGTGGGAAGAACCTCTGAAGAAAGAAGAAATTGAAGGTAATGTGGGTCTTTCCACTCGACTATTACCTGGGCACTTGCAACCAAAATGCAAACCTATATATTGCCTAAGCCCCAAAGTTTGCACAGTTGAACAAAAAAGTCTCCATGACTGTTACAGTTCTAGTAACTGAGATCTCATCTCTCCTTCATCAAAGTGATGCTCTTGATTACAAATCGGGAAGGAAGGCCTCAACCACCGTTCAGTTCCAGTGTTTCTCCCGCTGACTGAAAGAAGGACTAGCTGGGAGAAGGGTGGCTATTTTCCTTGTAATGCGAGCTTTCTTTTTTTTTTTTTAACTGCGAACTTTTTACCTCGCGCGGGCCGGCTCCGTCGGTCCAGCACTAGCTACATGGCCCCGGAGACGCGCGCGCAGGCTTCTTTACGCGGGTCAGCATCCTGCTTTCCGCTTCGGCCCCCTCTGGGTGGGGCTCAAGACCACTCTCCGCGGTGCGGTCCGGGCCACGGCGGGCTAGTGCGCGGAGCCGGCTCTCCCGCCCCGGGCCGCCCGCCATGGAGATGCAAATATGGCGAAGCGGCGGCCAATCCGCGCGGGAGCCCCTGGGTCACCTGTGGCTGGCGCGCGGCGCGGCGGGGCGCGGCCGAGCCTGCGGGGCGCGGCCGCCCAGAGCCGCGGTGGGGTCCGTATCCCCGCCTGGCCGCGAGTTCCGCCCGCGACGTCGTGGGGAGCCGAAGCAGCGTTGTCGCGCCGGGGCGGGAGGGGCGGTGCCCGGGCGACCGGCGGGATCCGGCGTGGCGGGCCGCGGCCGGTGAGTGCTGGCTGCGGGGGACGCGGGGACTCAGGGAGGGTGGACGAGCGGCGGCCGTTCTGGGGGCTTCACGGGCCGGGCGCCCCAGGTCCGCAGCCCGCCGGCGCGCAGGTGGCGCGCCCCAGGGCTCCCTGACCCTGGCGAAGAATGGTTGATTACTGACAGCATGAAATGGTCTGCGAAATATTTTAATTTTGATAAATTGTTTTCCGCGAGGGCACTCCTGAGGGTCGAATGCCCTGCTTTCCTTGAACTCACTAGTTTAGTTCCTGCGGGAAATGCACCAGGCGCGCTTGAGGGGTGTGCGCTGCTCCCCCATCTTAAGGCGATTGCTTTTGCTAGTGTGTTGTGTAGTCAGGTAGCACGGAAGTGAATTTCTTCCCCGTTGCTTCTCTGAGTTGTCGAGGGACACAGCTCTGCTGGGGGAAGGGCACTGGTGATAAAGTCGCTATACTTAGAACATCCTTTGAAGGTAGGTGGGGTGGGAGCTGTTTCCCTTTCTCAGAGGTCTTGACATTATTCCCTTAACCACTTTTAAATCCTAGACTTCTAGTGGAGGGTTCATGGACAAGGAATACTTTCCCTGGGAGCAAACAACCCCCACTTGCACCTGATCTCCATGAAGACAGTTCGGTGGCATTCAGACACTTTCTTGCATTTTCTATTCCTCTTAATTTTTAAAGGCTAGTTATCATTTATAATTAAAAGCACCCTGATCAGATCCTGTCCCTCCAACCAGGATTTCACCAGAAATTGCTGTAGATTTCAATTCATTTTGATGACAGTTTTCATTTTTAAAGCATCTTTTCTTTTTCTCGATTCTGGAAGTATTACATGATCCTTGAGGAAAAGATATACAGATAAGGAAAAGAAGTAAACATAGTAACCTGCTCCATTTACTAAGACTTATTTTCGTAGAAGCCTAATCATTTGACAACTTGCAATTACACAATTTTATTTCTTTGCCAACAAACCTGGTTTAGGAAATAAAAGTACGAATTGACAAAAGTTTTAAAGAAGTGTTATAACAAACAACTTACTCGTATGGTTCCTGGCCTGTTCTCTTGAATCAACTTTCCACATCTGCCCCTGGCAAACGGTTTCTGTTTGTACAGCCTGTTTTGTAAATACAGCCCTCCTTGGGTCTAGGCAAAAGGCAAATACATACCTGCTTCCAGTGCATATATCTTACTGCTAGGGTTCATATTTTTGTTGGTCTCTACATTAGAACTTCCTTCACCAAACCCTTGAAACTCTGGACAAGGTTACCAAGGGATATTGTGGAGAATTCACTTCCTTGGAGATTGTAAGAATAGGATAAACAGCCATCTGCCTCCCATGAGCCACTCAGAAGAAAGGGAAAGACAGAACCTCAGCTCTGAGGAATTCTGAACTCATGTCCATCCTGGGGGATGTTGGACTGAAGGGAATGATGATCCTTGGAAGTACCTGAGTCCAGTGGAAGGAGAAACTTTTGATTTATGTGAAACAAAGTTGTAAGATTTTAGATCCTTCTAGGACTTACTGGCCCTTTTCTCTTATGGGAAGAAAAATTGACGAAGATTTAGTTGCTATCTAGAATGCTTTAGATTAAATATAGGATAATATTTGTGATTTAAAACAATTGGGAATTGATTCATGGGAATTAGAAGGGTTGCCTCAAAGGTGGGAACTCTATGTGTGTGTGCACGCGTGCGCGCGCACCCATGTGTTTACCTCTGAAGGAAAGATGGTGAGTCTGAGAGCATTCTGGCTTTTCTTTTTTCTTTTTGAGACAGGATTTTACTGTTTCCGCAGGCTGGTCTCAAAATTTCAGCCTCCCAAGTAGCTGCTACTGCAGCTCTGTGCCCAGCTTATAAATTCCTCATTTTGACAAGTCAAGTGTTAGTTTTGTCCCTTATCTTGTTAAGTCTGCTTGCTTTTCAAAAATTATTATTTTAATTGACACATGAACATCAGCCATATTTTGTGATGTTTGATGTATATGTATACACGGTGTTAATGTTTGCATCACGGTGAGCAGACCTATTCAAACATCATTTCTGTTATTATATTTTTTATAAATTAACGTTTTTCTCCTCAAAATTTATTCTTGCTTCCCATATTCACATACAGTTCATATAGCAGACTGACTGAAACTAGCCCTTTCTTATAAATTGTAGGAGAAGAGGTTCCTTGGGCTTTCGCAGGGTCTTGGTTTTGCTGGTTACTTCTGGTTACTTTTGTGGGGTGTGCTTGCTCTACCTCCTGTTGGACACAAGTATCCTATAGTCCTAACTAACCATGGTGTTAGCTCCATTACAGTGACATCTTCTTCCCTGTTGCTTGAATACGGGATGTCACTCCTGTTTCCTCCTGTAAGACCTCAAAGAGGGGTTCACTTTCTAGGAAGGGTTACATGAGAAAGTGGGAAGACTGAGTCTCCTGGCCAGGCAGATGTTCACCTTTCTCAGCACTGAGCAGGGCAGGGCTTCCCACCTTCTGCTTGCCGATTTTCTCTGTGCTTGCCCACAGTGAGTTTTCTTGTGCTAATGCAACTCCTAGAAGAGAAACAGAAGTGTGAATGATGATCATTCATTTATTCAGCAAACATTTACTGTGTGGGAGGCTTCCCAGAGATGGGTGATTGATTCCCTGCTCCCAGGGACCTTGTCCCATTAGAAGAAAAGTAAAACATGTAAATAACCTAGTGTGATTCTGAGCCATTACAGTCATTAAGAATGAAAGTTTGTCATAAAGTTAAATGCATGCCAGCTTATGACCTGATGTTTCCACACTCAAGTATTTACCCAAGATAAATGGAAACAAGTATCCACAAAAAAGACAAATGTTCACAGCAGCTTTATTCATGATTGCTGCCAACAACTAGAAAAATCAGGTGTGTATTAACAAAAAAGGATATACAGTGATATATCCATATAATGGAATGCTATTCAACAGTCAACAGGAATGAACTCTTGACACTTGAACACAAATAAAAGTGTCAAATATATATACATGCTAAAAATGTCAAATATATATATATATATATATATATATATATATATATATATATATATATATGCTTGTTTTTCCTGGTACCAGGGTTTGAACTCAGGAACTCAGGACCTGCACCTGCCAGGCAGGTGCTTATTCTATTGAGTTATCTTCCTGGCCCCTCAACAGTATTTTATTAACTACAAGAATGCACAAGCAATTCCATTTATGAAGTGCTAGACTAGGCAGAACTAAACGTGACAATGAGTGGTTATCCCTAGGTATCTGGGATGCTTGTCTGGAAATGGTTAGCAAGGGATTTTCTGGAGCAGTGCAGATGTTTTATATTTTCAGCGATAGTCACATAAGGAGGCACAATTATCAAACCTCACTGAGCTGAATTTGGAACCCCTATGTATTATCTCACTTAGATTAAAAAGAAGAACTGGGTAGCTAAGCGGCAGGTGTATATCCTGACTCTACTTCCAGGCAGATGTAACCTTGGGCATGTTATGGAGCCTCAAAACCCTTCCTAGGGCCATTATGGAGACTTGAGTTTGGTAAGAGCTCAGTAAATG
The DNA here is from genome assembly GCA_004027915.1 of Capromys pilorides. Classification (NCBI taxonomy): domain Eukaryota; kingdom Metazoa; phylum Chordata; class Mammalia; order Rodentia; family Capromyidae; genus Capromys; species Capromys pilorides. The sequence continues at coordinate 7,530 of PVKN010006813.1, forward strand.
TCATGTGTTAGTCTCGTGTGCTGTATGATTTTGGTGTTGGTGATTCGAGCACTCATTCTTTTTGTGAATGCCATCTCATTTAAGTTTGTGGTGTAACATATTAACAGGTGTGACATTACAGTATTTTCATTTAATAGGTCTTTTTTAGCTGGTCTTTGTTTTTATTTTTATTTTTTAAGCTTATAGGAAATTTAAATGTAGTTCCTGCTGATCAAAATGCTGTTACAGCAGGGCTTTGTCTTTAAGGTAAACTCCAGGGAAAAGACATATCCAGTATGCCAAACCCGTTTTTGAGGGCTGATTTAGTTAGCATTCAGAAAATCAATTCCTAGTCCTAAGTTTACAGCATCTTTTAGGAATACAGGTAACATGTTTACATACTGTCCTCTTTCCAAAGATTTGGCTAGAGGGGACCTGCAAGCTTAGCTCCATTGTTTAAGCGCCTACGCAGGCGAACACCATCAGGTGCAGGGGACAAGAGTTTGATCCCCAGCTCCACATACCTTACCTGACCTGCCCTTATAGCAGCCTGAGCCAGCCAAAAAAAAAAAAAAAAAAAAAGTCCAAAGATTTGGCTAGGAAAAAAAGTTCTTGATCTCTGTCAAATTCATATTGTGCTTTTTATAAAAAGGACTAATAGTATAACTTGAACTTTAAAGAAAATACTTCAGACAGACCAGCCAGTAATGACAACAGAGACTGGAAGTGGCGGTGCAGCCACTTCAGTGGCCAAGGCAGGAGGATCACTGCAAGTTTAAGGCCAGTCTGAACTGCACAGTGAAACTCTGTCTCAAAAAGAGCAACCAACCAATAATTTACTCTGTTAAGTTTGAATTGTTTTGAGTTCAATGAAATGTGTGGAAATGACATTAAATACTTTGCAGACTCCAAGAGATGTTTATTGGATTGCTGTAATTCATTTAGTAAACACTTAATCAGACACTTATTGAGAATTTATTAGCCTCTGGAAATTCAGTGATGAGCAGCAGGACATTGTACCAGAGGTTTGCAGGTACTGTGACTTTGGCAGTGAAAGTATTTCTGCAGTGCTCTCCTCGGTCAGTTCCAGTTTTCTGTGCATTCTGTGGTTTGCTTCCATAGTCTTGGGCCTCTCCGCTTCCAAAGCCTCTAGCTGACAGTGGAGACCTAAAATCCGGCCTTTTAAAAAAGAAAATGAGTATTATTTTCTTAGACTTTGAAACTTCTTACTAAGGTTGGCTCTTGTTATTCTGTACTAAAAATTACAACAAAGGGCCTGGGGAAATAGATCAGTAGAATAAGCGCTTGCCTGGCAAGTGCAAGGCCCTGAGTTCAATCCCTGGTCCCGCTAAATAAATAAATAAATAAATAAATAAATAAGACAACAAAATGTTCTAGAGCAGCATTTGGGTGCTATAGAAAGGTCGAGGACAGTGAAAATGGGGTGGTTTAGAATTGAAACCGAGCTCTGCTGAGTGCTTTGGGGAGTCCATTAGGCTTCTGCAGTAGTGAGAAGCCTAAGTGAAAGGCATTAGTGCTTTGCAAATTAAGGTTGTTAGAAGAGCAAGGGACTATATGTAAAAATAGTAGGAAGGTGCCTGGTGGGTGCAAATTGCTAGCGTTTATCAAGTCAAGCAGCGTGAAAACTGTTTTCTGTTGACTGACTTGATCTTCTTCGCATTCCTGGGAGGTAGGCACAGGTATTACTTTCCTTTAAAGGTGAGGAAACCAAGACCAAAAGATAGTAGTTTGTTGAGGGCACAGAGGTGCTAGGGTTTAAAACGCAGTGCCACACAGTCTTGTGATTAATGGGGTTCATAATAGAAGGTAAATCTGCTTGTGTGTCATTTGTAGGAAATGAGAGGCGACAGAACTAGTTGACTTCCTGAGTGTGTTCTTATCTGGCTAGTGGGTCTTCCATCTTCCATTGGGAGGAGACGATAAACATCAGATTCTCCCCCATCCTTCAAAAGTTCCTTGTCAAATGGCCTTCTCTGGGATTATCCTTTAGGCCTGAACCCAGTGGCCCCAGTGAAGATGGAGTAAACTTATCAATTTGTGAAGCCAAAATGTGGACAATCATAGTTGTCCCAGACACTGTGAAATCTGTGTGGGCAGTGATAGAGATGTGTTTCTTTTCAGTCTCTCAAAGGAAGGCAGGCTAAGAAGCATGCTCCAGAGCACCATGACACCAAGAGGAAAGTTCAGATACTGGGAAATTTAATGCTGTTTATCTCCATTGGCATTTCTTCAACTCCAAGATTCTGAAAGATCTAGAATTAAAACTGTGAACAAACCCGAAGTGGTAGGTTGAAAACGGAACAGAATTCATGAAAATTTAAGTCATATTGGCCAATTTATTAAATAATGCATCAAGGAAGAAAGTATGGTTAAATAAATATTATATGAATACTTCTTTTTGTTGTTGTTGTTTTGTTTTTTTAGCCGTTTTGAGACAAGGTTTCACTATGCAGTACAGGCTGGCCTTCAACTCGCTTTGTAGCCCAAGATGGTCTTGAACTCACAGCAATCCTACCTCAACCTACTGTGTGCTGGGATTACAGGCATGCGCCACCGTGCCCGGTTTACTCATACCTCTTTACGTATGACTCTTTTATTATGTGACATCCTGGCCTCTCCTTTATAGTGCAGGGTTGACCAGAACACTGGAATCCAAGGACCACTTGCTCAACCTTTCACAGGTCTGTTCTCAGACCTACCAGGGCAGAGTAGGTAGCTGTGGAGAGCCAGCGTTGAGGCTAGGTGATGCGAGGAGGAGCCCTTTGCCTGCAGCCCGTGCTTGTAGAAATACTGCTTTGTACTTGGCTCTATCCATGCAAATGAGCCCTTTTAGCTCAGGGCAAAATTCTCCCTGAAAGGAAAAGAGGATTCTGAAAGAAGAACCTACAAGGATCTCCTCTCCTAGTTGTCCTGACATCCCTGAGGTCTTGCACAGGCCACTCTGCTGAGCGCAAACACTGCGGCAGTATTCTATGTCTAACAGGACAGGCATGGCTCAAGTCAGGAGAACTGCAGGATGTCACTCTGAGTCCTTCCCCATCGCCCACCGCCTTTCTGACATTCAGTCCTTTGTGTCGGTTCCCATGGTTACCTCAGCACTGCTAGCAGCTGGAATGTGTCCGAAGAGAAGCAGCCTCCCCCACTGAGCCAGGGCTGAGTGGGGCAGGGCTGCTGAGCTGCAGCTGGATTCTTGAAATGGGGTCACAGTCCAGTACCTCCCCTTTGTCCTAGGTACCTTTACTAAGCTTGACATGGGAGGAAACCTGTGGGCTGATAGATGGCTGACAGGATTTCCTGCTCTGTGCTGGCCTGTCCTGGCTGTCCCTTGACCTGTCTGAGGCCCAGCGAAGCGGACAGACTGCTTGCCCAAATGGGCAGTGTGATCCCTCCTTCCCTGCCAGCCTGCCCTTGCCCTTTGCCTCCCATGCCATCCATTACCAGTTGGTCAGTGTTTGCCAGGCCAGGATCCACTGTCAAAAGATTGGTATTAAAGACATGTTTTCAGGTCCGGCCTGGAAGACGAGGCAGGCACTAGAAACTGAGCGAGAGTGTAAGACCTTGAGATTCCAGATGAAAGAGAACAAAACTATCCAAGATTCTGTCTTGAGATTGTGTCCTGTTGCCATTCAGAGACTTCTTAAATTCTCTTTCATTTGGAGTTTATTTGACCCCAGAGTAAAGGTGAGATGTAAGACTACAGGTGGAATCCAAGCCCAGGTGGTGAAGGAAGGAGAAGAAACCACAGAAGTTGTCACTTGTGAAGAGTGTAGTACTAGAAGAATCACATTTCTGTGTCTGGAAATTTCAGCTCTAAAGCCCTGAGTGACAGAGCCTTAGGAGAAGGTGGTTACATGGCCCCCTTGGAGACCCTTCCCTGATTAGGGCTTTGCTTTTCCACTTTGTGATGCTGAGTAGATTATTGAAATCACTTGTACCTTTGTTTTCAGTAACACTTCCATAAAGTTGTTATAAATGTTAAATATGTTAGGTAAAAGTACTTGGTAAACCATAAGCCCAACACAGATGCCAGTCAATGTTTTTAAATGATGTTTTGAGACTGCCATGCTAGAGGAAAGATTTCCTCTACTGTGTGCTGTATAGGCTGAGTATCCCTTACCCAAAATGCTTGAGGCCAGAGGTGGTTCCAGTTTTGGAGTTTTTTGAAATTTCATATAGACTTCACCAGTTGAGAACCCCAAATTTGGAATTCAAAGTTCTCTAAAATCCAAAACATTTTGAGCATCATGTTAGTGCTCCACAAGTTTGGGATTTTGTAACATTGTGGATTTTCATATTTTTTAGGATCTTAAACTTTATAGGCCATATGAGGGGGCCCAGAAATTCTAGTGTTAGGGTACATAGAGACATATGACTAGAAAAAAATGAAGAGAACCCCAGCTATTACTCTAAGCTGTAATGACAAAGGGAAAGGTAAAATCACAGGGATAAGTCGGAGCTCAGCTCATGGAACCATAGCTACAAACACCTTGCAGGGGTCCACTGGCAACTGCAGACCAGTACCATTCTACAGGGTGGCTTTGTTACAGTACTTCACCTTTTATATAAATTATGCTTCTATAGACTTAAGCAGCAACTGGGGAGAGCTGTGGAGACAGCATCCACTTTGGGAGGTAGCAAAGGTTGGAAACATGTAGGTTTGAGATTCAGTGGTATTTAAATATCATGAGGTATTTATGATGTACCCTAAACAACAGAATAAAGCTTGGTATTGTGGATACAAATGCAGTTGGCACAGGCTTAAAAACACATGTGAGCTCCTTTCTGTGAGCTGGTAATCCTCTTGGGCAAAGTAAGGATTAGGTCTTCCTCCCAAACAACATGGTGAGTTCATTTTACTAGGATTCCTCAAATGATGCCGGATTTAGCAAGGGACCAGTTTTCTCCCAGTGAATGTTTCCACCTACGGGTATGTATGTATGTATGTATTTATTTATTTTTAATGTATTTGGTTGTTACATGGTCTCACTCAACAGCTCGGACTCATAGTGATCCTCTTGTTTCCAGCCTCTCCAGTGCTGGGGTTATAGGCATGTGCGACCGTGCCTGGGCTCTGGCTGGCTCAGCCTGCCATGGAGGCGGGGTTGGCATGGCATGTGGTGCTAGGCATGGACCACAGTCCTTTTGCTTGGCTAAGCTTGCCTAGGCAGGTGTTTCAGTCCACTGAGCTATCTTGCTGGCCCCTCCACTTACTTTTTTTTTTGTCTTTATGAGACAGGGTCTCGCTATGCAGTTCAGGCTGGCCTTCAGCTCACAATTTTGTAGCCCAGGCTGGTCTCGAACTCACACCGATCCTCCTACCTCAGCCTCCCAAGTGCTGAGATTATAGGCATGCGCCACCATGCCCGGCTCCACTTACCTTTTTAACATCTACCTGTATCCTCTAGGCAGGTCTAGGGCTGGAGCAATGTATTTACAAGCAAATGGGAGAGAGAAAGCCTGGTTCCTACAGACAGCCTGTCGTCTCATGGCCTCCCAGAGCCTCCGTCTCTCAACTTTGTCCATCTTCTTCCCACCAGGGATTGAGAGCTGAAAAAACTGTGCTAACTTTTAAAAATCACCAGAAAGAAAGTCCATTCAAAACTAAGATATTGAGGTTAATTCTTTCCTGTTTTGAGTCAGGGTCTCATCTTGTAGTTCTGGCCAGGCTTGAACTCACTCTGTCCTCAAATTTGCAGTCATCATCCTACCTCAGGCTCTGAGTGCTGAGATTACAGATATGCGCCACACCTAGCTCAAGGTTAGTTCTGCTGTCCTTTGCCTTGGGGACCTGTTTGTTTCTCCGTAGCCACTGTCCTCTGTGGCTATCTGATACTCAGGGGCCCAGATGATGCCCTGTTTTGCCTGTCCTTTTCTGCTGAAATGCCTCAACTTCACATTTAATCACATTTCTCAAATGCTTTGGGCAGGGATGGTTGCTTTTTTAGTGTAATTAAAACACGCATCATTATGCCACCAGTTCATACTGCTGTGGTGGCTTTCCACATTCATCTTTCCTGCATAACGCTCATTGATTCAATGCTAGTAGCTGCCATCTTATAATGGCACTCGTGCCACAGGGCAGATAGCTTTATTCCCTCTTTACAGGTGAAGCCTAAGGTTCAGGAACTGGCACAGCCAAATGGGATCCCAGCTGATCTGGCTTCAAATCCCATATATGTCTCCTGAAGGAGACCAGCGGTCAGATCGGCCCGTCATCCCACTGAGCTTCCCATCTGGAGCCTGCATTTAGACAGCACTTGTCACATGCTGATGGGGGTCCTCAGAGATTATGATATTTCAGTTGCAATCTGTAATTTCTGGCTCTTCTCTACCTTTGTTCATGGACTATTAAAGGTAAAAGGGATCATCAAACTCATATCTACCAATATCCTCATTTTACATAAAAGAAAATAGCCTAGAGTATTAGGTGAGTTGCCTATAGTGACAGAGAGGGCCTGGTATGGTTTCCCTGGATGGTGGCCCAGCACTTCTTCTCTCCATAATAGTGCATGTGTATATGCCATTTAAAACTATCCATGCTCCTTTTTCCTAATATCTTATAGATATAGGAGGGAGAATTATCAAATATTGTTTTCCATTTTACTTCCACCACAAGCTTCCTCTGTTGTTCTCACTATAGGTGCTCTGCACCGTGCAGCACAGTCTAGGGAAAACGCATGTGTGCTCTGCCACATTCCTTTGGCCACTGCCATACCTTACACAGTATCCCGTGGTGCAGATGTGAGCCCATTATAGTCTGGGCATTAGCTAGGTTATATTCTCCGCATTCTTCCTACCTAGCAGACCATCTGGTTATGTGGTCCAGGCACAACTTCAGTCTGGGTAGGTGGTGCGCCCACTCCATAACAGCCCACTAGGAAGCTGTTCTAATGTCCACTCAGAACAGAATTTTTATTGACAAATGTTTATTGGGTATCATCTCTGGGGAGAGAACCATCCTGGGCCAAGGAAGACAAGAACCCCCAGTAAGATTAAGAGTTGCTATCAGCCAGATCTAGATGCACATTATTTTCTACAAGAGCTTGGATGATTTTCTCTGCTTCTCTGTTTCTCTGTGAAGTATGGGTATAATAGCACAAAGGCACCTGCCTTAGAGATTGGTAGGAAAGAGTGTCAGGAGTTGAATAGGTAATAGTTGAGCATCCAGCCTGGCTCAAAGCACTCTGTAAAGTAGTTCAGCTTTGGGGCCTGCTGCTTCAATATCTGCCTCCCACAAGGCATCTGACTGGGGAAAGCAAGCATATATATAGGCAGTGTAATGAGGGAAGGAAGCATGCCCAGTCTGTCTATATAACTATTCCTTAAACTCATAATTCCAGAGAAAGAGGGCTCATGTCTATTTTGCCACGTTGCAAGTCTAGTGCCAACTTGAACATGTGTTCCATGGCGACTGTTGGGATAGGTGACTGGGCTGGATGTCTAAGGGGCCAGGCGGACTTCAGGTCTCAGCACGAAACGTCTGTCTTACTGTGTACTGCATCATTTCAGTGGCATGGCCAGTGCTTGTAAGTATGTCAGGCCAAGCATGCAGTCTGATGTCAGAGGTAGAGGGCAAGAGAGCCCCTCAAATCCTGCCTTCATTTCTCGAGACCTAGGGGCAGCTGTGCTTGAGAAAGAAGGGGCCCACATAATTTTAAATGTCTTTCTACTCTCTTTGGAAGTTTTCCCTTTAAAGATGCTTTTGGTATTAAATGCTCCCTTCTTTGCAAAAGGATTTTTAGGATTGTAGAATTCAAAACTAATACTGAATAAGATTAGAGCACAAAAATTGGAGTTAAGGACCCTGTGGCACCAATTCTATGGTTTATAACTCCTGACCAAATAACTCTCCATCTATAAACTGCTTCTGCCTCTGTGAAATGGGCATAAATAAGGCCTGCTGTGCGTGCCCTTTAGGATTATTGAAGGTGAAGTGGAATAACATTTGAGAAACTGCTTTACAAGCTATAACATCTGATATTAAAATAAGGAATTATGGTTCTTTGCTGCAGAGATTTGCATGGTTCTTTGGAGCTATCACTTGTTACATCGGTGAGCAGAGGGCAAGGGTAGAAGAAAGCCATGTGCTGAAGGTTTTCAGGAGTCATTCCCCTCCCTCTACTCACACTGGTTTTCCAGAAACCCTGCTTGTTCTTCCAAGTATTTCTGTGGCTACTGAGTCTTGAAGAGTAAAGCTGTCCACCAGTGTGCAGTCTTTCTTCTGCCCATGTTTGCCTGTCACTTCCTGGAGAAGATTTTCCTTTCAAAATTTAGATTTGGTGCTTAGGCTCATGGTCTTTAAAAAACCTTGCTTTATTTTTCTAATAATTATGTGATGTCAGTCTAATAATTATGTAATGTGAATTGCAAAATACAGAAAAAGACACCACTGTAATCCTACCACCTTGCAGAGTATTTTTGGTTAGTTTGTTGGTATTGGTTGTATGCCCATCTTTTTCCTTCATGTGAACAGCCAAAGGTGATGTGAACACGTAGGAGGTATGCATGGTTTATCATGGGCTGATTTCCAGGAGAGAATATTCAAAGGTCAGTTGTACTGATAAGGGCACAGCATCAAGGACTGGGCCTTCAGCTGTATGTCTTTCTACTTGTTTTATTTAACTTACTGTGTTTTAAAATAATTAGTAAAATGAGAGTCATTACTGTGTCAAGTGGTAAGCTATTTACTATTTCCAAACCATAGTATCTGGTACACACCATGCGCTATTGGAATTGGGATCTCAATTGGCCCTCATATTAGAGAATTAGTCCCCAGCTTAGGATTGTTGGAAATTGGTAGGCATATAGGAGGTGAGTCCTGGTGGGAGGTCTTCAATTCACTCAGGGTGGGCCTTCGAAGGGGACGGTGGGAGCCCCTCCCTTCTTTTTGCTCTCTTTTCTTTTCCTGCCTATGAAGTAAGTAGTTTTGACTGCTCTATGCCCTGGCCATGCCATAGACAAAAAGCAAGACAACCAACTAACCATGGACCGAAATACCTAAAATCATGAATCAAAGTAAACCTTTCTTTTTATAACTTGATTATCTTAGGTAATTGTTACAGTGACAGAAAATTGACCAGCACATTATGTGCCCAATAAATACAAGTTTCAGTTTCACTGATAAGAAGTTAAAATTTATTGCTCAGGCAATGTTCTAAGTGCTTTGTACATATGAATTTATTCCTAACAGTTCTTAGATACAGGTCTACTTAGCCTTAGAGGAAAGGAAGCTGAGGTACAAGGTCAAGTCCAACACACCAGAGATCTAATACTTAGTGAGTGATAGAGACTACAGAGGAAACCTAGCACCTGCCTCCATTATTCCCATTGTCTACACGCATCTCAGAGCCTGCCACAAATTGGAGTTGTTTTTGATTCTAGTCTCTGAGTGTTTTGCAATTGTGGGCTACAAAGTGGTGATGGCATCATCAGTTTGACTGTAAACTCTTGAATAATGGTCACTGAGTTTCCTGAGTTCTGGGTTAGCACTGGCAAAAAGTGTAGCAGGTGAAGGGGTTGAAATCAACATAAACCTGAAGCAGATTTATATTTGTTAAGCAGGAGAAAAGATTTGCCTGGTCATGTGGCTTTTTTTTTTTTTTTTTTTTTTTTTTTTTTTTTTTTTTTTTTTTTTTTTTTTTTTTTTTTTTTTTTTTTTTTTTCCCTGTCTATCCTTTTCTTGTCTTTGTGTAAGGTTTACCTGGAGGTCATTAGCTAAAATCTAGCGATAGCTAGATTTATGGTTTCTGAAAGAATCAGAAATATGTTGGGGGCTGGGGAGATAGCTCAATAGAATAAGAGCCTGAGTTCAATACCACCAAAAAAAAAAAAAAAGAAAAAAAGAAATATGTCAAGTGTCGACAGTATAAATTACATTTATTTGAGAAGTTTCAGGTACAGTCAACTGAGTAAAAGTAACAGCCAGATCAGGTGCCAATGGACACAGGCTTTAGATGTACAAAGCACATCTATTTGTGGCTGAAGGGCCACATGTGGCCTGCCTATGATAATCCTAGCTGTGAGACCAGGGCAGGTAAGCAGGTGGTCTTTTAATAAACACTGCACTTGTGAGTATGAATTAGATAGGATATAAGTCTGAAGGGATGCAGTGTGTTTGCTAGATTGAAAGGGATGGGCTGGTGAGATAGCTCAGTGGTCTAGAGCGCCTGCTTAGGCATGCTTAGGCAAGTGCAAAGGGACCACAGTTCGATCCCCAGCACCACATGCTGTGCCAGCCCCACCCCCAGGGTGGGCTGAGCCAGCCGCAAAAAAAAAAAGCGAAAGGGATGATTAGGGGGGAAAAAAGTGATGAAGGGATGGACAAGGACCCAGAAGGTTGAGACTCAGAATACGTAGATAGCAAGAGGTCAGTAAGAAGAACCAGAAGGTTTTTGAAAAAGAGCAATTCTTGGGGAAAGTCTTGTGAAACGTTGGGCTAAGGACTGAGCTCTGCACCAAGGGTGTGAGTTCTTAAGCCTAAAATTGAGGTCTTATCTGCCTGCTAGAGACTTCGAGAAAGTGCTGGGGAACCTGCAGTAATGGAAAGAGAGCCCTGGTAACCCCAGGGGAAAGGGGATGACAGAATAGAGAAACGATAATGATGCCAGCTCTGTGTGTGAAGGGCAGGGAGCAGAATTTAAAAAAAAAAAAAAGACTTGGAAAACCAAGGATGTGGCTTTTAATTGGGCATTTGTCATGAAAGTGCATACATACTCCCTGCAGGAATCCAAAGGAATTTCTCCAAGGGGTTCTGAGAACAAACTGAACCCTGTGTAAATGTTGGCTGCCCACTTAATCACAAATGGCATTCTGATTGCTTCCAATCATAGGGCAGAAAAACCAGGCTGAACTGTGCCAACTGTTTGTTCCCCAGCTCTGGTTCTCTCTGTCCCAGGAAATCCTGTGCCAGTGAGATGAACCAAAAAGGGCTGAATTTTTTTCTTGAAAAGAAATTGATTCAGCCTCCTGTAAGCAGTGACTAGAAGACCACACCTTCAAAAGGTACTGTGAGCTGTTTAATACCTTGAAGAGTTTAAGAGCACAAAACTGGTTTTGGAAACCTTGCATTAATATTCCCTGAATGATCTCCTATAGTTGATATAACAGATAATAGATGTGTACTGACTGTGTGTCTGCCATGAGCCACACACCGTGCTGACCCTGGTGAAAGCAAAGCTATGGAATGTAAACCAGGTGTGGACCTTGACCAGGCTGAGCTTGCTGTGTAGCTGATGAAGCAGTTGCAGGATCAATGACCTGCGCTGATAAAGATAAGGCAGGGCAGTCTCCGAGGAGGCTATGTTGGACCTGGGACTAAGTAGTAGCTTGCCAGGCAGTGAATTGGGAAGAATATGCTAGCTGGAGGGAAAAGCACATGGGAAAGCAGAGCTGGGTGGGTGTGGGAAACTCCCAAGGATGCCCACCAGGTTACAAGGTGGGTAGAGGGAGAGATTGGAGGAGCAGTGGGACCCAACCCACTTGAGATCTCCCAGACCACGTTAGGGTGCTGGAATTTTTTTTTTTTTCTTTCTTTCTTTAGTGCAGGGTGTACAGGATCTACAATGTCTCACTACATGGGTCATACTCATAGTGTTTCTCCTGTTTTCAAACCTCCAAGCACTGGGATTACAGGTGTGCACCACCACACCCAGTCTCAATCACCCACTCAGCATGACCTGAGGGCAGAACAGCGAGCAACAGCAACCAACACCTAGCAGCTCTGTAGCTCTGCCAGCAAGTTACCTTGTGAGTTAACTGGAGATTTGAAAAAAGGTACAGAACTGCCAAGCCTTAGCAGTACTTCATCATTCAGATATTGACTGAGCAACAGGGAAGAGGAACCAGAAAACAGGCAATCAAGAGATTGTGATCTGAGGACTCTGGGGTGCTGCTTAATGGTATGCTGTTGCTCTCTGCATCTTGAGGGCTGCCTGCCTACTTTATCCAGCTGCACGTGTGAGCTGGCTTGAGAAAATGATGTCCAGGCTGAACCTTGAAGGATGAGATCATAGGCCAGGGGAAGGAGGGAACACTCTCAGGGGTCTGAAGATCATAGAGTAGGGAGCCTTGTGGTTTGTTCTACTACTTTCCACTTGCAGCTATTTCCTTGATTTCAGGTCTCCTAGAGTATAGTGTTGGATATCTTTGAGGTAAAAATAAGCTCATTTGGTAATGGTTCAGCGATAGCCCCATTGCCTCAAAGCTGTGGGTTTGTCGTTCTAAGACCTACAGCATTTGTGCTATATGCTGAACACATTTGAAACTGATACAGGGAGAAAAACTGATCTTGGGTGGATGAGCTTCAAATGATATGGTGAACCTCCAAATGATATAGGGGAAAAATGATCTCCCAACCTAAACCTGGGGCGAGTTTGCATTCTCTAAAATTGAAGAATGAAGTTTAGGAACTGATGCAGGAAGAAAAAATCTGATCGGGGTGGATGATCTCCACCCAAATGATACCAGACCTTCAAATGATATAGGGAAAACCAATCCCCAACCTGAAAAGTACCTGGAATGAGTTCGTGTTCTCTAAAACCGAAGAACGAATTTTAGGAAAAAATGGAGATAATGAGCAAAACGTATTTATTGAGGGAAAGCAAGCTCCTGTCCGAGAGAGGGACAGGAGGGTGGTCCTGAGTGGGTGACCCTGGAAGCTGTTGCTTCCAGGGACTTTTATAGAGGAAAACCATATGGTGAGGCAGGCCTAAGGTTGTGGAGAAGACATGGGAACTGGCTTAGGTGGGTATGAGGTGGGACAAAACTATGGTCAACCAATGAGATTACAAGCACCATTGCTCAGGTAAAATAGATTAAAATCAGGATCCAGTCACGTAGCAAGTGGGCAAGAATATCGCCTATTGAGCTAGGACTCCTGACTCTTTCCAGGTGATTGATGCTTATTTAGCATATCAATCCCTGATGCCCACCCTTAAGGAAGTATGTAGTTGTTTTGATTTACTCTTGTCTTGAGATCTGGCCTGCATCGGAGGAGTGTCTGTCTCTAGTTGTAAAGTCACCTTGTCTTCCATGTCATCCTTGAGGGCCTGGCCCTGTCTGACTGCCTATAATATTTCTATTTAACTCAGCTGCCTACAACAGAACAAATGGAGGTTATGAGCAGTGATAGGTTCTGGCCCTAGTATGAATTGCTGAATCATTATGGTGGTCATCTAATATGGCTAAAGCCCTTAAAACAACAGCTTATCTTCCCAAAGACCACCTCCCCCTTCTTCTCCAACTCATCCCAGGGTGCAGTTTCCTTTCATCTGTCCCGCCACCTCGTAAGGCCCCAATCAGCTCCTCAGGTGTACCTAAACATCCTCCTCAAATCCCACCCCTGGCAAAAGACCATAAAAGCCTCAACCTCCCTTTGTTCCAATTCAGAGAATTCCTTATCTTCCCCAGATTCTCTCCATGTCCTCCAAGAAAATAAAGCCCCTTTTCGTTTTTCCTTCTGCTTGTTTCTCTGCTGCGCCACCATGGAAAACCTATCAAGCAGAACATATTTATTGGGGGAAAGAAAGCTATCCAAGAGAGGGATAGAAGGGGGGCCCGAGTGGGTTGTCCCAAGGAAACTGTCTCTTCCAGGGACTTTGATAGAGGAAAACCATGAGGTGAGGTGGATCTAAGGTGAAGAAGACATGGAAAATCGCTTAGGTGGGTGTGAGGTAGGACAGTATTATGTTCAGCCAGTGAGATTACAAGCACCATTGCTCAGGTAGAATTGATTGAATCCAATACAAATGGGGAAGTGAATCACATACCAAGCGGTCATGAATATGGGACAGGGTCTCTGGTGAACATTGGGATAGTGACTCATTTGGACTCTTTTAAGGTGAGTGATACCTATTTAGAATATCAATCCCTGGTGCCCATCCCTAGGGAAGTTATGTAGCTGTGTTTCCTCTTTTGTCTTGAGGTGTGGCCCATATGGGAATGTCTGTCTGTTCCAAGTTGCAAAGTCACCTTGTCTTCTGTGTTGTCTCCTTGAGGGCCTGGCCCTATCTGACTGCCTATTATATTTCTATCTAATTCAGCTGCCTACAACGAAACTACTGAGCTGCAAGGAAGTGTGAGTGGTTGTCAGTGATTTTAATCTCAAGTGAGTTATGATCCATGTGTGGTTTGAGCCAAGATACAGAATCTCTGTGTCTGTTTGTCCGTTGAGGAAAGGGATCTTTAAAAACAAAAACAAACTCATCTGCTTTCATATTTATAAAGAAGTTTTGGGAGTAACTCTCAGCATCCAAAAAGGCACATGTGTCTTTTTGTAAGAAAGACTTGGAGGATCTCTCTGAGGTATGTGGGCACATTCCCTGGTAAGAATCTAGTGCTCGCAGTGAGTCATTTTACCATAGGACCCCCCAGGGCCATGAGCAGTTTGTGTTCTGGAGACAGCTTGAGTGTGGTGTGCACATGAGACATTCCTCACCAGACGAGTTCCATGTGCAGATTTGGCAGGGGTGAGGGTACTATGATGGTTCTAGGGCTATGGGCTGACGGACTCCTTCTTCTCATTCCAGGGCAGTTTGTTTGGGTTCACCACAGGTTTTTCCACTGGAACATATGGCTTTATACATATTTTTTTTATTGTCTAGGTTATTCAGAAGAGTTTAAGACAGAATGGAAGTGACCTGGGTGCTAGTGGTTCTCTGACAATCTTTTTGGTCTGATTCCTGGACTGCATGATGCATATCCAAGGAGGTCTACCCAACTTCTTGGACCTCTGCCTGGCCTCTGAGCCAGATGTGTGAATTGGCAGGGAGGCTGCTGTGACCTAGCCTGGAGGTTGTGGTCAGCAGTCATATACAAATGTCCTGTGGACTGGCAGACCCGGATGACTTTGGAGGGCTGCCCTGCGTTGCTATGTCTGCTCTTATGTTCATGGGCTCCCATTTGTTTGCCATTGCTGCCAGCCTTTCACTCTGACAGCCAGGACGCTTAAATTTTTCTTGTGGTGTCGCCTAGGAAAGAGAAGTGGGAAAGGAAAAAGAAAGGAGCTCAGCTTCTGCCCAAGCCTCTGTATATAAAGGACAGAGCCAATAGTTGTGGTTTAGGCAAAAATGAGGAAGTGAATAAAAGCCACAGAAGTTGTATGAAAGCTCCGGCCTGGCCCTGGGTGCTTTTTTATAGCACTAGGCTTGGAGGAGACCAGGAAAGGAGAAGGTCCTCCCCTGCTGCAATGGCCGGTGAGAGGGGAGTCTCAGATGTGATTTTTTCATTTCTATAATCTTTATATTCAGGTATTGATGCCTTTGCATCTACTTTCCCTCTCAATTTAAACCAAATGGCCATTGTGTTGGGGCCTTAGAGGGTTCCACAAGGATTTGTAGTTGAAGACAACTCTTTTTTTTTTTTTTTTTTGTCTTTTTGAGACAGGGTCTCGCTGTGTAGTTCAGGCTGGCCTTAAGCTCACTTTGTAGCCCAGGCTGGTCTCGAACTCACAGTGATTCTCCTGTCTGCCTCCCAAGTGCTAGGATTACAGGTGTGTGCCACCGCTCCTGGCTCAGTTATTAATTCTGTGAAAGGTTTTGATGTTTTAACTCCCTGGCTAATAACACCCTTCTATTACCCAAGAATATATCAGGTGCTGCAACTATTTTACCTAACATTTGAACTGAAAGGGGCTTTAAGATGAAGATACTAGAGTAAGTCAATAATGAAAAAATTAGTGTAGTAAGCATATACCATACATGGAGAGTGGTTTAAACAGATAGTATATGTTATCAAGAAATTCTTCTCCTTCTCCTCCTTCCCCTCCTCCTCTTTCTCCTTCTCCTCCTTTTCTTCCTCTTCCTTCTCTTTCTCCTTTTCCTCCTCCTCCTCTTTCTCCTTCTTCTTCTTCTCCCCCTTGTCCTCCTCCTCCTTCTTCACCATCTCAGCCCACCCTGAGGGCAGGGCTGGTACAGCATGTGGTTCTGGGGATGGAACCACTGTCCCCTGTGCCTAAGCTTGCCTAAGCAGGTGCTTTAGACTGCTAAACTATCTCACTGGCCCCATTATCAAGAAATTCTATGGAAATTCTGCAAAAAAGGTAATGATGGCTACTTCACTGAGAGATTATACTGTATGTCTCCATCTCTGTTCTAAATATTTCACCTGAAGTATTTGTTTCTCAGAAATGCAGTGAAAGAAGTTTTTCCTTCATACCATTTCATAGATAAGAGGACATAGTAGAGTTGGTCTATAGTCAGAGCCAGCATGAACTCCAGAGCCCTGCTCCTAACTAACATACAGCTAGTCTCCATTTTACTATGGACAAATATGTGAGGCTCAGCATTTACTTGCCCAGGACCATTCAGGACATAATGACACAACCTCAACCAGACTTTAAGTCTAGAATTATATTTAATATGTGAAAAGCCAGAAGGTCTAAATCTGATGAGAAAAGTAATATATATAAGGAGGTGGTCATGCATAGAATACCACATAATTAAGTGTATAAGTTAGTTTTACTTTACTATAATGAAATACCCAAGGTGAACTAACTTTATAAAGAAAAGAATTTGATTTGGCACACAGTTCTGGAGACCAGAAGTCTTAAGATTGGGCAGGCCTATGGTGTGGCCACTGACGAGGACCCCCTGGGGTGCACCATAGCTTGGGGATTGCACACAGTAGGAGTGGGTGTGAGAGCAAGAGATTACATCTTTCAACAGGCAGCCAGAGAGAGACTGGTCAGACTTGTTTGTGTGCCACTCACTTCCTGGAGGACTGATATGTTCTGGCCCTAGTATGAATTGCTGAAATCATTATGGTGGTCATCTAATATGACTGATGCCCTTAAACAAAAGCCCATCTTCCCAAAGACCACCTCCTCCTTCTTCTCAAACTTAGTCCAGAATGCAGTTTCTTTTCATCCTTCCCACCTCAGGGAAGACCCCCAATCAGCTCTGTCAGGCATATCTAAACATCCCTTTCAAACCACCCCTGGCAAAAGGCCATAAAAACCTCAGCCTCTCTTTGTTCAACTCCAGAGAATTCCTTATATTCCCCAAATTCTCTCCATGTCCTCAAAGAAAATAAAGCCTTTTTTCCTTTTTCCTTGTGTCTGTCTCTGCTGTGCTGTAAACCTAAAAAAAAAAAAAAGCTGTCAAGGACTGCTTTATGGGGCTGGGGACATAGCTCCATGGCACAAGTGCCTGCCTGCCAGGTGCAAGGTCATGAGTTTGAACCCTGGTCCCGCAAAAAAAAGGACTGCTTTAATTACTTCCAAGGGCAGGGCTCTTAGTGGCATCGCCTCCAGTAGGTCCTTTCTATCAAAGGTCCTATCGCCATGCCAAAGACCCAACATGTGCATCTGAGGACACACTCAAGCTATGTCCCAACTATAGTGCTAAATTAAACAGGAAAATCTAGCTTAGAAATGGAAGCTCCCTGTTGACCTCCTGAGCATCTCTCCCATTCCCTAAGACTAGTAATGATAAAAAAAAACAAAAGACAAAAAACAAAAAAACACATCTTTTCTTTGTCTGAGGGCTTAAGAAAGAGAGCTCTTTGACTTCCATTCTGGATTCCAGGAAATATGAGGCCAGATGGATGGGTTTATTCCTAACAGCTGTTCAGTAATCCCTTCCCCACTCAGGCATGGCATATGCAAAAGGGTGGCCTCACCAGTTGGATCTCCGAGGCTTAGAAAAATCCTTTAAGACAGAAATTGAAAACATATACTGTACTTGGCAAACTGAGAAAACTTACTTCGGGGCCTGAGTCAGGGGACAGTCTAATAACAAATATGAAAAGCGCTTGGAAGTTTGGTTCCTAAGACTCTCCTGCGAAGTGGGCCTGTTCCTACAGCAGAACACACTGGCAATGTGAAGCTTAAGATTTTCTCTGGCTCCCTGGGAGTATGGAGAAAAGACTTCCAGGAATGGCATTAGGGACTGGGTGGGAGATGGATTGAAATGGACACACAAAAGGCTTGCTTCCAGGCACAGTGTCATCTACTAAACAATCCCAAATAGCTCAAACTCAAGAGTTAGCCTGAGTTTCCAAGCTGCCACCCATGAACTCCAGTGCGGATTGTGACACCAGGAACAGCTTCGTAATGTGTCTTGGTCTCAGGGAACCACTTTGACCATTTGTTTCAAGGAGTCCAATTTTTCACTTAAATATTAATGCTGCATTAGAACATAATAGTTAATTTATCTTCCTCTTAGAAAATCAGTTTCTGTGACTGGGAAGTAGACTTTATTGCTTCTCACAGTAACATAGGCAGGAAAGCCAGAGACCCTCAGTTGTGGTCTTCCTCTCTTGGGACCCTGAACTTAGCCCTGCTTTCTTGTGTCTGCTGGGTCCATTTTCGTGTGTGTGTGTGTCTGCGCGCATGCGTGTGTGCACGCGCATCAGATTGAACGCAACCGTCATGCTCTGCTTTTCGTGTTTGTATTTTGGACAGAGATGTGTGTGCAGACCTGGGCCATGCAAATCCTGGTGATTCCAGTGAAAAGAACCTCACTTCAGGCCCTCAGCACAGGAAAGTGTCATGGTCAGGAGGGGTGAAACTTCGCCTGAAGCACAGGTAAGAGGCACAGAGAGCAGGGTGCACTGGTCTGGAAAGAGTTGAGTGCTCAAGGGGGATCTGGGGATGCGATGTGTGTGTATGGGGGAGAGGCAGAAAGAGGAGGTCAGACTCAGATTTCAGAATGGAGATGATCTTGACAGCTGTTTTCATTCTATCTTCTGAGGACATCTGAAGTTTCTGGGAGGTAATCTGGGGTTCCCTTACATCATTTGAATCAAACATTATTCAAAAACTACATTCATAATTACTTATAAGTCTAAATGACATTTAAAGCAGTTTTCCAAAATTTAAATTTGTTGTGTTTTGAGACAGGGTCTTGCTATGTAACCCAGGTGGGCTTTGAACTCATGGTAATCCTCCTGCCTCAGCCTGTAAAGTGCTAGTGTTACAGGTGGATGCCGCTATGCCTGGCCTATCCAAAGCTTTATACTTTGGAAGTGGTCAGGGAAATTGTACAGCAATATTAATTTACATTTCAACTAATTTTCATGGAAAACTTCTCTCCTGTGTCTGAACATCCTGAAGTGACAGTGGTAGCTCAGCAGATTTGCATTGATTCCCAAGTGTGTGCCAGATTGCAAGCCTGAGTGAAGCCAAGTGCCTCTGTGTTTGAGGATGCTAGAGTGTCCCATGGGTTTTATGTTAGTGCTATGAGGCTACAGAAAATTCACCTAGGAGGTACTGAGCTCAGGTTCAGGGAGCTGGCACCAGGCTCACAGCCACCTACTCAATGTGGCCTTGCCAAACGTACTCTGTAGGACAACTGTGGGACTTCAGTGAGATAAAGTCCTCAGAGAACCCACTCTTGGGGGGAGAAAGAAATGTTAGTGGTGGTCTAATGGTGTTAGATGTTCCAGCTTTCCATCACTCTAGTAAAATGTTCAAGATAATTATTTTCTACTTTAAAATAAAAGCTTCCCTTGGCTCATGGGTTTGCAGGTTCCACTCCAAGATGGGCAGATCTGTTCTTGTAGGGTCTGGTGGGGAGTTGCTGGGTGGTAGTAGAGGAGAGCATCTGGTAATGCAGGTCCTCACCCCATGGCCAGGAAGCAGATGAGGAGCTGGAAGAGGCCAGAGCCCCATGTTTCCTTCCTTTCTGGCACAACCCCATGACAGAAGGAAATCCCACAAGCCTCTCCTTGCGCAGGGTCTGGTGCCCCCAACAGGGCCATCTTGGGCACCATTCCTTTGATGCATGGACTTGCAGGGGCACTCAGCATCTCGTCATAGCATACGGTGGGCATTATTGGCATCCTTCACATCATGGTCACAGAAGTCTGTGTTCCAGCATGGAAAGAACAATTCAGGGAGCGAGATGGTACAGTCAGACTGCCTCAAAGCCCAGCCTGTGCGCTGCTGCTTGCCTGTGACTACAGGCACACCATGGACATGCTCTTATTCCCAGTGGAGAGTTTAACAGCTGACCTGCCCCTTGGGGTTGCCAGAAGGAATAAGAAAGCAAATACAGGGAGGCACGGAGGGCAGTGCCTGGCATGTCATAAGAACTCACAAATGTTGGTTATCACTGTTACAGTTTTCTTGAGTTTGGTGTGGTGAATTCTTTAGAGCAGACGTATTTGTTGCCTTGCATTATTGACGAGTAAACATTATAAATTTGGGTTGGTATCAATCCAGATTTTCATTATCTGTCTTCAAAATATGAAAATGTACATTAAGATATTTTTTCTATTTTGTTT
>PVKN010006814.1:0-27745 GCA_004027915.1 Capromys pilorides
TCATACAAGAAAAATTCTACAATCTTTAACCTTGTTTTACTGATTTATTTCATTTAATATTATATCTCAAGGTGCATCCATTTTCCTACTAGTGACTCAAATTTATCTGTATTCATGGCTAAGGAGTACTCTTTTGTGTATACATACCACGTTTTCTTTCTCTACATATTGATGTACTTATATAGACTGCTTTTGAAATTTAGCTGTTATGAATTGTGCTGCTATAAATGTGGGTATGTATGTATCATTGATATATGTTCTTAACTTTTTTAGGGGGACACCTAGAATAGCTGGGTCAAATGGAATTTCTGCTTTTCGTTTTTTGAAGAATTTCCATTTTGATTTTCATAGGTGTTTTTAGGCTACATTCCCTCTAGCAATACAGAATTGTTCCTTTTTCCTAGCAGCCTGACCAGCACTTATTATTTGATTTCTTGAGGATAGCCATTCTTTATAGGATAAATTGGAATCTCAGTGTTGTTTTAATTTGCATTGCTCTCAGGGCCAAAGATACTGTACGCTTTCATATTTTTACTCATCATTTGTACTTCTGAGCGTGTCTATTCATTTCAGTTGCCCATTTTTACTGAGTCTATTATTATTATTATTATTATCATTTAGTTCTAATTTTTTTAGAGCTCTTGATATATTCCACATGTTAGACTTCTGTTGGAATAGCTGGCAAATTTTTCTTTCCATTCTTTAGTTTACCTGTTTATTCTGCTGGCTGTTTCCTTTGCTGTGAAGAAGTTCTAAATTTTAAAATACTCCTGTTCATTAATTCTTTTCTTTTTTTTGGCGGAACTGGGGATCGAACTCAGGACATTGCACTTGCTAGGCAAGCAAGCACTTGTGCCCCTGAGCTATCTCCCTGGTCCCCCTGTTCATTAATTCTTGATGTTATTTCTTGTGGCACAGAGATTCTATTTAGAAAATTCCTAGCCAATAGCTATATCTGCAAGAGTTTTTCCTATTTTTCTCTACCAGTAGGTAAATGTTTTTATTTTAATACTTAGATTTTAGATTTACTTTGATTTCAGTTTGGCATAGGTGAAAGATATGGGTCTAAACTCAACTGTATGCATGTGCTATTGTTTGTGTTTAGGTGTGTGTCCCTCCCCCTGCCCCCCAGCCTCATGTACTCATGGCGCAGCTTCTGGAGTCTATGATTGATTATTGTGGGTGTGGGTCAACTAATTTGCTTTACAATGTAAGGAGGGGAGAGAGGCTAGCTAGCTGCCTGAGCTGCTGCCCCTCCTTTTGCCCTTGGCTCTTTGCTGCAGTCATGAAAGGTTGCTCTCTTCCATGTGCTACTTTGCCTTGGAGCCAGCTGAGCATGTAACTGTGAGCTAAATAAACATTTCTGTTCCTAATTTTGAGTGTCGAGTATTTGTCCCAGCAATGAGAGAATAATCAAGTCAGCATGTGTAGTCATTTTACCCAGAAGAGGCTCTCTTTTCTCCAGCCTGTTTTGCCCCTTTTGTCAAAGATCAGTAGCTGAATGTGCCTGGGATTGTTTCTGCTTCCTCTGTTCTGTGTCTGTTTCTGTCCTAGTACCATGCTGTTTCTATCACTGTAGCTTTGTAATATAGCTCCAAATCTGGGATTGTGCTTTCTCCTGTTGTGCTTGTGCTACTTGGGATTGCTTTTGATATTCTGGATCTCTACCATACAAATTTTAGGATTTTTTTTTTGTTGTTAAGTTCCATGAGAAATGCTGTTACTATTTTGATTGGGATAAGATAAAATCTATGTATCAGTTTTGACACTATGGCCATTTTGATAGTATCAGTTCTTCTGCCAGCCATGGTGTACACACCTGCAATCCCAGTACTCAAGGGGCTAAGGCAGAGGGATTTCTTTGAGTTTGAGGCCAGCCTGGATTACACAGCAAGTTCAAGCCTAGCCAGAAACATAGAGTAAGACCCTGTCTCAAAAAACCAAGTCAAACAAATGAACAAAACAAAAAAGAAATATTGCTTCTGCCTACCCAGGAAAAGGGCTCCACTTGGGACAGCTCCTGGAGGATGAGAGCAGAGCTGTGCCAGCTGTTCCTGGGAGGTCTAAACGTGGGACTGAGCTAGCAGATGCCTCAGAGACAGAGCCATTCTCCACCCAAATACCAACCAGTCACCAGCAAGCACGTGAATGCCACTCACATCTACTGGGTTTGGTACAAGGTTACGTAGTACATATAGGTAACTGGGTCCCCTCCTAATCTAGAATTTACTGGATTGTCTTCCACGTGTACTTTTTTCTTTTTCTAAAGTCTTAAGAAGGTTTAGGAAGATTCACTGGCATTTTGACTGACAGCATAATACAAATGCATTAAATCCAGGAATAACTTTTCCATCCAGGCTCTTGATAAACTCCCTTAATCCCCTGCTTCCCATGTTCTTGGCACTATGCTATGCTTTTCCTTGTAGTTACAATGGCTTTGTGGTTAAGATCATCTCTGGGCACCTCATGTGCTTGTTCTGAGAGTGACTAGTTTTCTCATTATACTTCCTATATGGGTAGTAGACAGAGAATGGACTTACTTTTACATATTTATTTTGTAACCAGTTATCTTGACAAGTTTACTGTATTTCTAATTTATTTTCAGTTATCCCTGTGGATTTTTATTTGACCTATAAATAATGAGGCAAATGAGATAATGAATAAAATATGTACAAAAGGCTGCTCTGAGACAGGAGGAGAGCCCCAACTGGGTGCAACTACAGCTCTTGGGAAGGATCTGGTGAAGCCTGTGTTCAGGACAGATTCCCAGCAGAGGCATCCTGGTCCTACTCAGGGTTTACAGTCAGCAGCTCTAGCATTTTACAACCAGTAATCACACTCACTGATAGCAGCAAACTTGAAAATCTAGATCTGGAATTTTATTTTACATGTGAAGAGAACATTTACAATTATTTAGCCACACACAACATAATTATCATTTTAAAATAAAGAACTCATGTCAATTTTACAAGGTTTATTAGAAATTAGTACTGTTTTAACAAATATCTACAGTTCTTACTGAGATGCTTTCTAGCCAGCCTGCTTGCTCCCTCTACACTGCCCCCTTGGCCCTGCCCTCAGCCTGTGATAAGGGGCGGAGTGATGCACAGCACCCATACGGTGAGCTGGTGGGTCAAACAAAGCTCCAAATCAAATGAAGCTTTGAAAGAGGAACAGGGCAAGTGTCTGCGTGTGGCCACTGAGGGCTCAGGACCCTGAGGTGGTCACAAGTACAGCACCTGCCCTTCCACCTCCATATTGACCTCAGATGTAGGCAGTGCTGGTCCCTATGACACTTGTCCTGTGCACATGTGGCTGTGCCCAGGGTGCCTTCATTGAGGTCCTGAAGCTGCCTACACAGTCACTTGGTGTTAGAGACTTCTGCGGATCTGGGATGTGGGAACACAATCTTCATCTGGCCAAGGCAGGTGAGGTTTCACTGGTGGATTTGGTTATAGTTTCTGTCTTCCACCTCTCAATCTAGGGTATACTGGGCACAACAGCAGGTGCATGGTACCTGTCTCTGTCTTTTCTACTACCTATTATGGTGCTCAGCACTTTCCTCTCAGTTTTGCAAAGTGCAAAGTGGAAATTCAGCAACTGTCCCTAAAGGATTGGGAGGTGCTGTGCTCTCTGGGGAATGGAAAGATGAACAAAAGAAAATGCTTCCTCGGGCCGGTGAGATGGTTCAGTGGTCTAAAGCACCTGCTTAGGAAAGCTCGGCCAACTACAGGGACTGCGGTTCGATCCCCAGCACCACATGCTGCGTCAGCCCCACCACCAAGGCAGGCTGAGCCAGCCATAAAATAAGTAAATAAAGAAACAAACAAGCAAACAAATAAATAAAATAAAATAAATTTAAAAAAAAAAAGAAAATGCCTCCTCTCCAAGGTCACAATCATGAACGTGAGGGATACAGCCAGACCATGTAAGGCTAGCTGTCCCCATTTTAAAATGGGCACAAAGATGGGAGCCAGGGAGATAGCTCAGTGGAATAAGTGCTTGCCTGGCAAGCACAAGGTCCTGAGTTCAATCCCTGGTACTGAAAAAAAAAAAAGTGCATTAGGAAAGAACTTTCTTGGACAGAAGGCAAATCATCTGAGAAGGCTCCAAAGGGGGCAAAGAAAGCAGAGGGATGTGGTGCCCACAGAGCTATGAGCTCAGGGGGTAGTGTGAGTGATGGAGAAGGGACACTGGGGCCAGCGGGGTGCCCGTACCTGGGCAGAGGATGTGGTGGGCTGGTGGCTGCTGAACCTCAATGCAAAGCAACTGGTAGACATGCGATCAGTTGTATGGGGAATGCCTGCTGTGCATGCAGAAAATCAGGAACAATGAAGAGAAGAAAATTCTCAGCAGGATAATGACACATAAACATGTAAAAAGAGGTTTACTTCCTAGTGATAGAAAGGAAACTTGGAAAGCTATGAGATGCATTTTAGAAAGATAGGCGTAGTTTTATGAGGCTCCCAGCTGGGTGGACACGTGGAAGAAGTGATGCAGAATGGCATTGCCTCCACGGAGCACAATGTTGGAACCACCCAGGATGGCTCACAAACACAAAGATACTGGATGACTAAAAACCTCAGAAATTATCTATGGACAAGAATGGTCACCCTAGAATCCACCATAACACAAAGATCTGGAGGCAAGAGTGGCAATGGGAGGCACTTCACATCAACATGACAAGGCTGTGCAGATGCACTAGGTAGGGATGCTTCAGGAGAGGACTTAGGAACGTGATGGCAAACCTTTTAGAGCTTTAAATAATAACAAACAGCCTGCTTTGACATGTGTGCCACGGGTTTGCCACCATGGTGTAAGGTATGGTGCTGGGAAATAAGTGGGCGACCAGCTGCGAATGGGCCACTTTCTCGGTGGTATAAAGCGGCAGGCACGAGAGGAAGGGCAGCAGGGAGAAGCCTACTGATCAGCACCTCTTGGTTTCCTTCCATTCTGCTCTGTGAACTGCTTGCTTTTCACACCTTTCTTTAGAACAAGTACTCAATTATGATTAGAATAATACTTCTGAGAGCTGTAGGCTGGACGAGGGAAAGGATAGGAGGTGGGGACCCTGGACAGTGGACAGAGATAAGAGAGTGGCAGAAACTGAGGCGTGGTTGCTTCCTGTGGGTGTTGTCCCATACAGACTCTCCCATGGGAGTGACAGGTTGATTTCTCAAGACACTTCATGTCTACGTCATTTCACAAACCAGTGACTGCCTATCTGGGAAGCAAGGTTTCTTTAGAGCAGGCCCGCAATAAATGACACCTGTCGCCAGCAGATGGGGACCCCTGATGGACACAGATCTTCAGCACAGAGCTCCACTCAAACCCCTACAAAGCTTCCCATGGTGATGACGTGGAAATGCTTCCTATAAAACAGAACATGCTTCTCATCTGGAAACAGCTATGAGACAGTTAATTATGACAGTTAATATCCTCTCATTAAAAACATACCATCATGGTATACTTTAATATTTCAGACTTAACTAAAGCCTGAAAATCATCTCAATTTCAACTTCTTGAGTTTGTTCGCTCAATTGAGTGGTGTCTGATAAATTTATGCTTGGATGAATTCAGTTCCCTAAAAAAAATGCACCATATCTGTCAAAATAATTCAGTCCTATTTAGGGAAATGCTGGGAGGCAATGAAATATAACACACACACACACACACACACACACACACACTCACTCAGACAAATCCTTCTATTTCCAGTAAGCTCTCCTAGTATCACAGCCACTTCATTCTGGGCCGCTACAGAGAAGACAGAGGATCCTGGCATAGACTTGGACAGTTAAGAGGTAATGGCTTGTTTCAGCAACATCACAATCTCTCTACCCCAGAAGGCTGATAGAGTGGGTGCAAACTCACTTCTCTGTTCACATTTGCTTCATCTCCTTTTCATCCCCAGAGAGTAGATTGGGGCACTATCAGGGTAGACCAGGATCCACTCAGAGTGGGCTGCTTGGGGTATATCAGCATAGGCCGCTACCAGGCCTATGCCTGGGAGCTCTGCCTATGTCTTCCAGGACTTTGTGGACAGTCCTCAGAGAGGCCAGGAAGGCCTTTCCTAGAGGCAGTGTAGGGGCTTGAATTGAGCACCCAGCACTCAGGCAGGCCATAGGAACAGCAGTGATCCTTTCCTTGGGCTGTTCTCCCTGACTCCATGTCTGAGGTGCTAGTCATTGTACTCCTGATCACATCCACCTGTGGGGAAGAGGAGGGCCATCCTACTGCATTATCCTGTGCTTGGTGACTCTCCTGCTCTCTAAAGAGCTGGTCAGTTTTGATTGGCTTCCCTGGACTTCCGTACACAAGTCACTGCTTGTCACTGACGAACTTCCAGAGCTGGAGAGGTGAGGCCACCCACCTCCTGGGCTAGGCTCCAACTCTGCTGCCATGGTCGCAGGTAGTGCTTTCACATCTTCATTTCCAAGAGGGTACAGTGAGTCCCCTAATTCTCATGAATCTTTCAGTCTGATCTCTTGGAAGAATCTGCATTTGATTGATGAGGAAACAGGTTTGAGAGGAGAAATAAATGTTTCAAGGTCCTGAGCAGTGTGGGAGCTTGGCCAGAATCAAATTTGCTTTTTATGGTGATAGAAGAGACACAAAAACCTTGGATACATGGTGGAAAAAAGAATCTTGTGGATTTTATTCTAGCACTTGAGCAGGATTTTTTTTTCAGACTAAAGTAAAAATCCAAAACACAACTCTCCTAGTTTTTTCCTGCCAATTTTGTGCAGGAAGTAGATGGAAACAAATGTTCTGAGCTTTACCTTCATCCTGGGCTCAGTGAATTGCCCAGCTGTTATGGCTTGGGTCTAGATGTACCCCAAAGCCTCATGTGCCCACAGATGGAGCTTTTTCAGAGGTGGCTGGATCTATAAAGTGTGATGCTGGGATTGATTCATGGTGCAACGTTAGGATCAAGGGCACTAGGATGAAGGGTGCGAGCGCTGCCTGCCCTAAGTAGCCTGGATAAGATGCAAGTGATAGAAAGAGTGTGGTCATCCCTTGCTTGTTTTACTACCTTCTGTCTGTCAGAAACTGTTTCTCCTTTGTGATGCTTGTCTGTCACACCACCATGCCAGTCAATTAGGGATGGGAACTTCTACAAATGGTGAGCTGAATAAACTTCTCCTTTAACTTCGGGTATCAGATATTTTGTCTCAGCAATGACAAAAGTAAGTAAGATACCAGTCCAGCTACCCTGTGCCTTAGGGGCCCTGTAGGGCCTTCTGTGAAACACAGATAGTCATCTTGGGGTGGTGGGCAAGGGACAACTAGGCTTCTCACACCAACTCTGGGCAGCTTGGTGGTGCCAGGTCACATGGTGGTAGGGTGATAGAGGGTGGTGCCATACCTATACTGGATACAGCCCGGTAGAATGTGAAGCCAACCATCATGCCACACTACCCTCACCTCACCTGCTTGGCAACAGAAAGAATGACACCTGTCCCACAGAGAACAGTGTACAGGCTTGAGCCTCAGCCCCAAGCTGCAGCATGAGGCTCTGCCACAGCTCTTAGTTGACTCATTGCATAACATCAGTGGGAGTTCTGCTGACTTCTGCACCAAGTCTTTAAAGATAGAAAGATAAACAAGTTAAACCTATTAACAGTTTGATGGGGGGCATAAGTCTAGAAGCTGACCAGACAGTGACCCTGCGATGCCCATGCCCTCCACCTCCTATACTTGCATGTGTGGCCAGACCATGGCCAGACCATGGCCACACCTTGTGACATCTTCCACCACAGAGACCTGGCATGTGCATTGGCAGAAGGCTGCTCTTACTATTTTCTGTGATGTCACAGGCTACTGGCCACTACCAACTTGAGCAACCATAATTCTACCTGGGTCTGTGGCCCAAGTGGGCCCCAGACTTCTTGCTGACACTAGAGGCATAGATATGTGGCTTTAGCTTCATGGGAAGCCACTTGCCCTGCTCTCTCTTGCCCTTGCTGAGTGGAGGGGCAGCTATGAAGCTCCTGGCGATTCAGGGGAGACAAAGCTGACCTATACTACCCATCTCAGATGCTGAGTTGAGAGAAGGAGCTTTCACTTGTCAGGTCCCTAGAGTGTAGCTCTGTTGCTATAGCCTAGGCAGTCATTGCACCAGGATGAATGGGAAAGGTCCAGGACCTGAGAGGTCCCCTGGTCTTTCCAAAGAAATCTATTCCTAATATAAATGCCCTGCCTGCTAGGCCAGGACAGTTGTGTCTTGTGGTTCCAGGACAAGTTGTGTCCAGCTTCACACTTTGTGCCCAGAGACCTGGGAGATCAGTCATGGGCCTCTCACAGATCCCCTACGGGGCAAAGGATGACAGATATGTCTTTGGTGATGGTGAGAAATTTGATTTGTCACCTGTCAGTCCTAGTCTCATGGGATGCCAGTGAATGGAGCTCCTGGCCACACAGGCACAATATATGGGATGGGAGTAAAGGTCAGAGCTCATGAGATGGGGAACTTGGTGTGTACCACAGGGCACCTATGTGTCAGTGAGACATTATTTTATGTGTGCCTGTAAGGTTTCTGGATGAGACTGACATGTGAGGCAGTGGGCTAGATCCAGCAGGTGGCTCTTCCCCAGTGAGTGGCCTCACTGGTCAGATAAGGCCTGAACAGAACTGACAACAGGGGCAGGACAGCAGCCTCCTGTGTCTCCAGCTCTGTGTCTCCAGCTTATGACTGCAGACCTTTTGATGCTTGGCCCCCAGATTCCTTGTGCAAATCTCTCCACATACATGTCCTTTTGCTGCATGTCTTTGTGGACCCTAATCCCTCTCAGAGGTATCAAAGCTCTTACTCTGGTAGAAGTTGACAGAACGTGATGTGTACAGTGTGACTGTGTCATGGAAACTTTGCCACCACTCTCCACACTGCTACACAGCCTCCCTTAGTGAATTCAACAGTCAAAATCCCAGTCATGAAATCTATAACTAATTTTTCTGGCTTTAATTTAATCATATGAGTTTAAAGGAAAAAATTGACCAGGCTCTCATGAAATAGTCTAGCATGAAAGGAAATAATGAATTCTGAAAAACACCCTGCACCCACAAGCCTTCAGCGGCAACAGGCTGTTCTCTGGCAGGTTGGTGCGCACATCCTGTCCCTGCCGCCCGCCGGGACCCAGGCGAGCGCTCTGCTCTGTCTCCAGGCAACACAGCAGCCACCACCACACACAAGAAATCTCGCAGCTCCCTGATGGAATAAAAAATTTCTTTCCACCTATTTCTCCATGGTTCCTAATTGCTCAATGCAGACATGATGATGCAGTGTACACCTGGCCTGGAAGCCCACACGTGAGCACTTCCTGGGTAGTGAGAATGCCTGTGATCCCAACAGACATAATGTTGCCGGCACCACCAACTTTCCCAGCAGACAGGCATTTCTCAAGAGAGGCAGCATTCATTTCACGTTGTTCTATAGCAATTAGGATCAAACACAGTTAGGGGATGTGCTGGCATTTGTGTGTAAATGTGGTACCTATACTGTGGGGCCTAACTCCTGGACACTTATATTACTCTTGGAGGGCAGCATAGGGCTGATGTAGAGAGCGATGTCATTTGTATTCTCCACCCCCAACTAGTGAAGGCTACAGAGTCACTGGACATACTACAAAGGCAACAGGACTGGCAAAAATGCCTACTCCTGTGCAGGTCTTCCAGCATGGTAAAGGCTAGAGGCAGGAGTTTGCAGAATTGCCTTCATACTAAGCTCCATTGCCATCTGGCAATGGGTGTTGAGATCCACTTCCAGGTCTCTCTGACCCTCCAAATTCCAAGTTGGCATGGACATCTAGTACTATGAGGAGTCTGCCCAGGGGTGATTGTTCAAGTTCAGTGACTGAGAAATCCACAGGAATGTGTGCTGGCTGTGAATATTCAGAATGTAGCTTTTGGGGTCAGAGAATTCAGGGTTACTGTCATGGCCACAGATGTTCAGTGCTAATGTTGCCTCCATAGCCACATGAATACTATGGGTTTGGACATCACTGATCTTTTCCTTCTGGGAAAGATAACAGTCACTGAGCAAATGAGCACATGGAGAAAAACAGGCTATAAGGACTGTGCCCAGCAGAACCAGGCAGGCTGTGTCCCATGCAGCTGAGGCCCAGCCCAGGGCACACTCCTTTTCCAGGGCCAGGGCGGGGCTGCTGACCCACCCCAGGCCCACCCCAGGCCCTCTAGCTCCATGTGGCCCAGAGCACAGGAGCCTGTCTGCTATGTAAGAGCCTGTCCTCAGGCTCTCAGGTCCCCAAGATGGACAAGCATTTTGCTCAGGGTAGTTTAGGACTGGAGACACCTGCTTCACAGGCAGCTCTGTTTTTCCTTAGCTTCTTGTTCTAGGGATGTGAACACACATGACAAAGTCTTTACTCCTGAAATACTGTACCTTTATCTCCAAAGTGAAACACAGTCTTTTCCAGGAGACACTACAGTAATTTCCACAATGACCATCTCCAACGCCATGAATGCCACTTATTGTTGAATCTTCAGACTCAACAGACATGGGGGCAGGACCTCATGCTACATCTACTTGGTTGGGATCAGGGGCACAACACAAGATAAAGAGCATGCCCTCTGAGAACATACTTTACAGTTCCACAGAGCTATGAGGAGCTAAGAGTTGGTAGGCAATTAGACGATCTAATGCCTTCCTTTGGAGAAGAAACACACAGGCCTTCCTACCCCTGTAGCCAGCACCACTTCTCCTGAAGAGCTTCAGCATGTGCTTCTCTTCCTCTGGGTGCTCTACAGGTGCCAGGATAGGAGATACATGCCAGGCTCCTCTGGAGCAACAGCAATTGTGGCTTTCCACACATGGTACACAACAAGACCCTTGTTCTGGGATCAGGGCAGTAGGCTGGCCCTTCACTGCATTATGAATGTGGTCAGCTGAATAGCAGCACCAAAAGGCATCCACATTATTATCCTAGAACCTGACTATATGTCACCTCACATGAAAAAGGGGGCTGTAGGGTTGTATTAGTCAGCTTTTCCATTGCTTGGACAAAATCCTTGACATACTCATCTTAAATGAGGAGAGATTTACTTTGTGTCACAGTTTCAGAGGTTTCAGTTCATGATCTAAGGCAGAAACATCAAAGAAGAAGGGCATAGTGAAGGAAAGTTGCTCACCTCCCAATGGCCACAAAGCAGAGTTGGGGAAGGTGCCAACACCAAATGTAGCCTTCAAGGTCATGACCTTCCAAGACAATCTCCTTTCTATAAAGGTCACCTCCTAAGTTCCTTGGTTTTCCCATAGTGCCATCAAATGATGACCTCACCAATGGATGAGTCAGAACTCTTATGCTCCTATCCTTTCTGAAACCACCCACTCTCAGAAATGTGCTTTACTAATTTCCTACAGAATTCATCACTTTCTTTCATCACATATATTTCTCAATCCAATCAAGTTGACACCCAAGATTCACCATTCCGACAAAGGACCTCAAAATGGGAGATTGTCCTGAGTTACTTAGGTGGACTGTGTGGTCCCAGGGTCTTCATGAGAGGAAGCTGGAGGCACCAAGTGACAATGAAGAAGGGAGTGTATACTTTGGTACTGTGTTGGGAGTGGCTGAAGCTGGAAATTGGTCATATGTGTGAGTGAAGGACAATACTCAGTGCCTAAAGCAGTCAAGCTACCTTAGTCTTGAAAAAAGCGTTCTGCCTGGACAATTTCAGCTATTGGTTGCCAGGCTATCTCGTGTCTCATGATAGTAATTTTGCAAAGGTATAAAGAAATGTCTCTACTGTTATTCTTGGGGTCCTTTGTCAATCCGGCAAACAGGCTTCTACCTGAACCCAGTTCTTGTCTCTTCTCTATCCTTTCCTCATTCCTGCCATTGTCGCTTCCCCTGGCACACTGAGATCAATGAGTTTGTACAGCACTGCTGGAGGAGAGGCAGAAAACCTTGGGCAGGAAATGGATCTTCAATCTCCGGAAGGAACCAGCCCTGCTACATTTTGATTCTGCTCTAGGAAACCACTTTGAATACTGTCTACCAGAATTGTATCAGGATAAATCTTTGTTTTATGCCAAGCAGTTTGCAGTGTTTGTTTCAGTAGCTATGAAGCAAATACTGTATGGAATAACTGCTTCTGAGCAGCAGAGTCAGAAACTGTAGAAGACAACTGAAAGTGACAGCTCAGTCATAGGACACTCAGCAGTGAAGAAGACAAGCCAATATCCTAAAATTTACACGTTAATTTAACTTGCAGCTGGGGCTGCCATGCTCTTTGGTCCATTTAGTTTCTGTAATGTTGAGCCCTCCAGATTAGCTCAAGCACGGGCTTTGGGCAGCAGGGCTGAGCAGTCCCGCTAGGGTTCACTGTGGGAAGCTGCTCAGAGAAGCGCCGGAGGAGGGCAGCAACAGCCACACAGCAGTCCTCCCTTTCCCATTAACCCCAGAACCTTGACAAAACAAACCCCAGCCTGATGGACACCTTCCCTGGTTGTGTCGAGAATGTACCATGATTCACAACGTTCGCAACTGTTGTGGGGCTTTCTCTTGACTCCCTTGCTTTGTCAAGAGAACTCTGGTAAACCCACAAATAACATTTCTGTCCTTGTGTCACACCCTGGCAATTTTGGATTAGTCAACAAGATAGAGAGTGAGGACCGGAAGTGGACATCTCATAACCCTGGCCTGGCCCTGACTGCTGGTCTGGAAGGATGCGGGGCCTCCATCTCCTTAGCTTGGTGTGACTGAGGACAAACACGGTGTGTGCCAGTCCTGAAACACAATGTAGGTTGGAGACTAACGGTCACCTCACTGGACCTCAATTACAGCCACTAAAACACTATGAGTCAGTGTGGTACCTCTGGTGCCAACCGCTGCAGGGGAGGGTCACACACCTCAAAGATCACCCTAACTGACGTGCCCATCCCATCCCCCCAGTGCATCCTCCTGGCTGCCACGGCAGCCCAGACCCGCACTCACCCGCTCTTCCTCTGCGCGGATGTCCGGCATTGTACTCAGGCAGAGGCCGACAGCGGTGACGGCCACAAAGGCCACGGAGACACAGGCAAAGAGTTTGCCCGCCAGCCCCGAGTGCGGATTGTCCACCACGTCGCGGAGGCACCACCGGCGGCGCGGCAGCCGCCCGGGCCCCAGGGCGCGCGCCGGGCTCCCCGGGGTCCCGCGTCCCTGCGGCCCGGCCCGCGCCTCGGCAGCCTCCTCCTCGCGGCGGCGCAGGCGGCGCAGGCAGCAGCGCTCCAGGTGAGCCTCGTCGATGCCCCAGTAGGCCAGCTCGTCGCGGAAGGCCAGCGCGCAAGGGCCGCGAAGCAGCCTCAGCTTCCCGGCTCGCAGCAGCGCCACGATGGCGCGGAAGGCGCACGGACTCCGGTCGAAGAAGAACTCGTCGCGGCTCACGTCGTAGTCGTCGCACACGCGCAGCAGCTCGTCGTGACCGCGACAGGCCCGCAGGCGCTCGAGGCGCGCGAGGGGACAACGTGCCAGCGCGGCCCAGGCCAGGCGCACCCTACAGCCGCCCACGTTGATAATGACATGCCGGGTGCGGGCCACCCTGGGGTGTCCTTTGTCGCCGCCGTGCTCCGGGTTGGGTGTCCCCATGGTCCGGGGGAGCAGGGCCATGGCCCCATGCGGTCACAGTGCCGTGCTGCTCTCGCGAGACTGGGCCTGCAGGAGGAAGGAGGCGCGTTAGGGCCACTGGCACTGATGGAACCCTGCTTCGCCTCGGACCCAGGGGCTGGGAACCGGTGATTTCCTGTGCTTGGCCATTTCTCCTTTCTTGCATTTCCACAGTCCCCATACAATTCAAATAGCAGAACCCTCAAGTCTTCCAGCAGACCAAGTGGTGACCTGGTTTTAATTCATCACCTAAAGAACAGTGATGCATTCTTAAAATCCGCCCACTTACCAGGTGATAGAAGGCATTCGATTATACACACCTTGGAGGTGCCAGGGCTGTCTGGGCACGTTTAAAGACAAAACTCCCCACGCTTCAGATAAAGGTTAAGGAAGAAAAGAGGCGAGTGGGGATTGGTCATAAAGGACAATGTTTGGACACTGTGTTTTAGGTTCAGAGTGGAAGAAGCCAACTACAAAAGACATAAGAGTAAAGGAGAAAATATGACCACTGCAGATAAATTAAAAATTTAAAGATGTAATAATGATATTGTGGTATGCGAACCATGGAGGCATATTTTCTAGAGATACATGCTGCCATTAATATAAAAGGGGTTGCCCACAAGACTATCTTCCCTTGGCTTTCAAAGCCATGGGAGCTGAGTAGGGGTGGGTACACCAGGGGACTCCATACCCCTTTTGTGCTATGGCTTTGAATCTTGACATTTCCACCATGGAAAAGGTTCTGCTTTGTTTTGCTTTGAACAAAACTTCCAGGTAATCTTGCTGCATAGCTGGCATTGAAAGACACTGATGTGGAGAAAGAGAAACCCAGTTACCCGATTCTTCAGTCTATTTTGTTGTCCCTGTTACAGGTTTTCTGTAGCCACAATTCCTTAGAGAGACCCTGAGCCTTCTAAATTTACATGCAAACTATTTTGTATGTGCAACTTTTTCTGTAGGAGGCCCACACTTCTCAGAGAATCCTATAAAAAATGAGCACTAGTAACACCACCACTCTGACCTCACCAAGACTTCCATGGATCCTTTTCCTATTGTGCTGAAAGGTAGTTCCATTCCCCTTCAAATGTATTACCAAGATGTTTCTCTTCTTTCTGAAAGGATGTTCAGCATCAGGCACTTTTGAGTTCTGTGGCTATATGCAGCAGTAAGAGCAGACAATGCACACAAGTCCCAGTTGGTATTAGAGCACAACCACCTAGCAGAGAGGAACCTTGGGTATCTGCAGGGAGACAGAGGGCAGCTCGGCATTCTCACAGTGAACCGAGGCCAGCAACATCAGAAACATGGAGAAACTGCTGGGAATATATATTCCCAGCCTCACCCTTACTATTCTAAGTGACTTGGAAACTGCAGAACCAGAAGCTCCAGAAGTCGATCCACACCTTTAACCAGTGGGGGGAAAATACTAGCAAAAAGCTTCTGAGACAAAGTTTTCGAACTCTGGAGACAAACCAGAAGCTTGAAGTGGCCACAGGAACACTTAAGAAAAAACAGCTGGTTCTTAGCAAGCATGACATTTATAGCATTCAAATTTACTCTGCCTCTACATCCTGCTCCCTGCTCAGTGGTGGCCTTGAAACACAGCTTACTGACACCAACCAGTACTGATACTGCAAGAAGCACAGACCTCATTTCTTAGGACTTATTATATTTTAACCTACATGGTAGCTCCCAGGAAGACTGACAGAAAGTCCTTGCCTTTATCTCACATAACTGGAATTTTCCCAGTGCCAAAGCAGCCGATCCAAGCATGTGTTATGGTTTGTGTCTAGTTATTCCACCAAAGCCTCCTGCAGTCATGAGGCACACTTTTAGAGTTTGTGATTAACTCATGATCTACTAGGATTATGGATGTGAGTACTGCTGGGATTATGGGTGTAAATGCTACTGGGTGTGAGTGCTACACCCAGCCTGGGGCAGATAGCCTGAATGGAATTTAAGAGAGAGAGACTTGCTCTCTGCAACCACTGTTGCTGTTACCTCTTCATTTTGCGCTTGCTCTTTTTCACTGCCATGATAGGTTGTTCTCTGCCATGTGCCACTCTGCCTTGGAGCCGGATGAGTATGGACTGAAATCTCCACTAACTGTGAGCTACATAAACCTTTCCCTCCATCATTTTGAATGTCAGGTATTTGTCCCAGCAACAAGAGTAACTGAGATAGAATGTCTTTTTTTTTTGTGGTACCATGGATTGAACTAAGGACCTTGTGCTTGCCTGGCAAGCACTTATTCCACTGAGCTGTCTTCCTGGCCCCCTGTTAAAAATATTTATACAAGAATATTTGAGCTAGTTCTGTCCAAGGCAGTGGGCTACCGCTCAGGAAGAAAGGATGGGGAATGAGATAGTTTAGGAAATAAGAGTTTGGAATAGTTCCACTAAATTCTTAGACGATACAGTTTTCCAGGTGTGGCTTGCATACTCAGGAAAGACCAAAGAAGCCCCTCAGACCTCTACTTGGATTGACCTTCAAATGTCCAAGGAAGCAAGGAAGGACAGGTGAACTATGCCTGGCTGACTGCTGCATGTCACCCTAACAAACTTAGGCAAAACTGGAGTGCTTTCATTCTAAGCACTCAAGTACATAGGTCCAAGCACCGAACACTAAAGCCAAGGAACAGAGACCTGAATGGGCACAGAAGACAGAGAATACAGACCTTACCAGCTTAGTCCAGGGGTGTCACTAAAGCCCTTCCTCAGACTCTTTCTCAATTATAGCTTTAATCTGGGCTTCTTTACCTCATATTTAAACTCTATTTTCTTTTTCTTTTTTTTCTTTTTAACCATTAACATCACTTTTATTGCATTAGGTAATCATTAATTTTTTATTTTTACTTTTTGAGACAGTCTCACTATACAGTCCAAACTTAATTCCTCTTGCCTCAGCCTCAGGATGACAGATCTATAACCACTGCACCTAGCAGTAATATTCCTTCTTTTATGTGTCAAAACTCATACCAAACAGTGAGTTCTGGGTTGCGAAAGAGGACTTATTTTTTGCACCTGTTCATTTAAGTTTCAGTCCACAAAAGGTAAGACAAAAACACATGTAAGTGCCATGAACCTCTATTTTCAAGGAGATAGAAGTTCCCTTGTGCCCAGTGCACCAGGACTTGAAGGCCTGAAGGTTGCACTCTACTGCTAACTGGCTGGACGGCTGAAGGCCTCTCTGTATGCCTCAATTTTCCCGAAGTCCAGCTCTGGCTTTTTGCATCTATGGTGTGTCACCCACAGACGTAACCAACTCTATGGGGAATGAGACCTAAAATCCAAGGCAGTGCAAGGCATAGTCAGGTACAACAGGATTTGGTCCCCATCTCCTCAAAAGGATGTTGGGATTGGGCCCATGAACTCCTCTGCTGAGTGTAGTCGATGGGTATTGGTCCTGCTGCTTTTCTTTGTTGAGTAACGTCTAAATCTCTCAAGTGCAATTAAACACATTCTGACAGTCCATGGGTGCTTTGGAAAGCTCTGCTATCACAGATAGAAAGCAAAGATTAAGTTGGATACAAAATGTTCCTCAGGGAGCCATGCATTTCAGAGCTGGCATCCTTTGGCACTGCTGGAGATTAATGGCACTTTATTAGAGGTAGGAACACAGACATTATCCTCTTCCTGGGGTCACACGCTTATGGAAAGGGAGAAAGCTTTTTTGAAATGAGGCCATTAAAAAGGGAACATAGCTTGTTGGTGGTAATTAAATGTTACACGCACACAATACACAGCCCACCCCCACCCCCACAGTGCGAGCCCCAACCCAGGTTTTCACAGGCTCCCTGAACAGCTTCTTCTTGGGCTGTGGATGCTTAGAGCACAGTGTCCATGCTCAGACAAATCAAGATAAAAAAAAAAAAAAGTGACAGAATGTGCTAATTCTCAGAGTTCATGTTTAGGAGCTGGAGTTCCTAAGCATTAATGCTTCTCCACTCACAATAGGGTGTATCCTGACAAGTCCATCCCAAGTTGAAAATAACCCAAGTCAAAAGGCACTAAATACACCTAACTCACTGAGCATGGCAGTTTATTTTTATTTTTATTGTTTTATATTATGGCCGGCTCAGCCTGCCCTGGGGGTGGGGCTGGCACAGCATGTGGTGCCAGGGATCGAACCATGGTCTCTGCAGTTGCTTAAGGTTGCCTAAGCAAGTGCTTTAGACTGCTGAGCCATCTTGCTGGCCCAGAGCATGGCGGTTTAGCATCGCTCACTTTAAATGCACTCAGACATCTCCGGGTACAGTGGTGCACACTTACACAAAAAGGATTGCAAGTGCTAGCATAACCTGAATTTCCTGGTAGTGACTGAGTGATATCCAGTCTCAAACTTAAAAGCAAAAAACAAACAAACAGCTAGGGTTATAGCTCAGTGCAAAGGCCCTGCATTCAATCTCTACTACTGAAAAAAAGTGTTCAGACTTTGGCGTTGATCTGTAGTTGAACTAAGTCATAGAGCTCAAAGCTCTATTTTACTGTAAAATGTTAACTATAACACAGAATCCCATAACTTATTGAGCATACATTGAAAGTGAGAAACAATGGTTGTGTAGGTCACCAATAACAGTTCATGGACATTAAAGTGGGGTTTTTGAGGCAGGAGATTAGGATGCGGCAGACTGGCTGGGGAAGTAGGCCTGACCCAGAGATTACCAAACCCCAGGATTCATGCCAAGGACAGTTCCCAAAGCCCTGCACATGGACTTCTTGCCAAGAGTCCGCCTGTTTTTGGTAGGACAGTCCACCCTTGAAGTCATCCTGAGGAGTGAGAGATACAAAAAGGGTAGCTCCTCCTGAGCGCTCCACTCCAGCATCCTCTCACAGCAGCCTGCTCTTGCCTATTGAGAAAGTACTTACTTTCCTACTTTTAGTTGGCCCTAATTTGCTCTGCAGAGCCTGTTTCTCTGGTAAAATTTTGCTATCACATGTAATTATCTTTTGTTTTGTTTAGACACGGGCTTGCTCTGGAGTTCAAGCTAAACTTGAACTCACTATGTGGTCAACACTGACTTTGAACTCACAGAGACCCTTTTGCCTCAGCCTCCTGAGTGCAAGGATTATAGGCATGTTCTGCCACACTTGGCTTTCTGTGTTTGTCCTAATAAATTCTTTGTTTAAGACAGAAAGAACCTAGAAATCACTTCTAGGAGATTCCAACACCCTAAAGCCTGGTAACAGTTTCTGTAAAAAAATGTGGTGAAGTTGGGGCATCAAACCAGGCTAAGTTGGAGACAATGTGTGTGACATGTACATTATGAGCAGTTGTGTGGGTTAGAGACAATGTGAACACTGTAAACAGTTTTGGCCCAGGTAGTCCTTGGAGTTTGAACTTACACAGTTTCCAAAAGCTTATGTGCTGAAGGTCAGTCCAGGTGGTGGCACTGGAGGAGGAGCTGAAGCTGGAGGAGGTGGGGCCTACCTGGAGGAAGTCCCCCTTCTTTCTGCCTCTCTTCCTCCACTTTCCCTCTTTCCCTTTCTCCTCTCCATTCCTCCCCTCCTCTCTCTTCTTCCCTCTCTCTCCCTCCCCACCTGCATAGTCTCCTGACATGAGTCACTTTGCTCACCTCACCACAGGGCTGGAAGCAATGGAGACGGCTAACCATGGACTGAAGTCTCTGCAACCACAAACAAAATGAAAAGTTAACTACCATGGCCTCCAATAAATGTTAGCATGGTCACAGGTACATTGCATACACCTTTTATAGTGCATTGGATTGGTTCCTGGCCCTCTGACTAAGAACAAGTGTGGGATCCTCTCCTATCAATAGAACATCTGACCCATCATGTCTCAAGATGACAAAGGACGACATACTCATGGACGTCAGGAACAGGAGCTGGATTGGAGCTGGCTGTGTCCATGCCACAGGGAGCCTGACACTGTGACTCCCGGGTGGACACTGTGCAAAGTCTACTGCAGTTCTTTCTGGGCCATCTCTCTTCACAAAAACAAAATTCAGAGGGGGAATAATTGATGCTGTGAAGATTTTAATCATAGCAATTTAGAAAAAAAAGGATTCCAGAGAGTGATCTCACTATAAAAATCCAAAGAAAAAGCCAGAAGCAAAACTGAACATTATTTCTTGAAGAGACAACATCAACAACAAAAAGACAAAACTGGCAGGATGGATGAGAAAAAGAGAGGACAAAGGAAATAGGACTGAAAAGAGATGCAACTATAGATACAGCAAAGATAAAGGCTTCATGAAAAACGCAGTGGATGTACAACTTTATGCCCTATGAAGAAAAATATAAGCTTAGTACTTTGGAACAAAAATATGCAGTACTATAATTCACTTAAGAAGTAGAAACCCTAGCCTGTTGCCTGCAAGTGTGAAGTTGTAACTTTGATTTCCAGTTGAGAAAAAACAAAACAAACAAACAAACAAACAAAAAACAAAAACACTAGGCTGGTGCTGTGGGCACATTTGTAATCTTAGGATTACTTGAGCCTAGCAGTCTGGGACCAGCCTGAACAACAGCAAATCCTACTTTAAAAGAAAAAGAAAAAGAAAAGAAAGCAATAGAAACTCTGAATATATTTGTTATCACTAAAGAAACAGAAGCAGTAGTTAGTAGTCTATTTTTCTCCAGAAACATAAAATAAATGCTCTAGAGATGTCTAACAAATATTCAAGGGATAAAAGAATCCTAGTTTTATGCAAACTCCAGTCATTTTGGGGTGGGAAGGATGAGGATGCGATCAGAGAGACGAGAAATGTCCCTGGTCCGATGGGGGACAGTGCCTATGTGTTTGTGTGTCCACACACACACACACACACACACACACACACACACTTGCACAGGCATGTGTAGCAGAGGGGCAGGAAGCTGGAGCAGAGACAAGTAGAATTTGTAGCCTGAGAACATGGCATTCATGGGAATTCTCCCCTCCTGCAGCCCCTCAAAGGGACATATACCCAATTCCATGGGTCTGGGGCTCTAACCCCTCCCACTCTCCCCAGGTGGGAACCACTATGATCCTGTAGGTACAGTGGACATTGCCCTATGTGACTGAGGGGATGTCACAGAGGCGGGTCTCAGCTGGCTCCTCTTCTGAGGAAGTCCAGGGAGCCTCATGTGGGTTTTGTAGTTGCTGCCAGCACTGGTGACTGGTAGAGACTTGTGTGATCCAGCCCAAGCCAGCCTGCTTCCTCTTGCTGAGGGAGGATGACTCATCTGTGATGAGG
Source organism: Capromys pilorides (assembly GCA_004027915.1). Taxonomy (NCBI): domain Eukaryota; kingdom Metazoa; phylum Chordata; class Mammalia; order Rodentia; family Capromyidae; genus Capromys; species Capromys pilorides. The sequence continues at coordinate 20,806 of PVKN010006814.1, forward strand.
TCCTGCCCCACAGACACCGCAAGGAGTGATGGGACCACGTTTCCACCACTGTTTTGCTGTAACCTGTTCTGAAAAGACATTGTTCCTACATCAAGCAAGGAGGAGGGCCTGGAGCAAAGGAGCCAGCTGCTCCAAGTGGGCCTGCAGCCTACAGGCCACCTGTGCACAGGTCCACCCACCACTGTGAGGGTGGCACCAGTGGGACTGCCTGGCTGGCTCAGCAGAGGGGATGGAACCAGAGGGCAGAGAACCCACCTTCTCACTGCCAAGCACCCCATGCCTACAAGCTCACTGCACAACAGCAGGAATGTATGTTTGGCTTTTGTCCTGGATCTGTACCACCCAGAACACTACTAGCACATAGTAGGTGCTCAGTAAACACATTTGGATTTAGAATAAATGAATTCATGAGTGCAGAAGAAGCAGCTTTCAGCATGGGGAGGTGTTATAGAAATTGAAGGTACAGGTTGAGATTCTGAGGCTGAAGTCACCTTGACACCCTGCGAGAGAACAGCTGAAGGGCAGTGGGGAGCAAGGCTGAATATGCAAGGAGAGGCAGGCAAGGGTGGGCTGAGCTGGGGAAGAACTAGGCTTAAGGCGGCCCTGAATCCTCACAGGGCCTGTGTAGATGAGACTCTGGTTCTCAAGGCTACTTTATTTTATTCAACACTCTCAGAGCATTTGCAGGCATCACTTAGCGCCCTGTGTTACCATAACAGGCACCTAACAACCCTCCAAGGCATTGTGATCTCATCTACATTTGATGCCTTTATGGTTTGTGTGCCCCCCCAAAAGCCTCAGGCACTCATGGGGTGGCTTCTAGAGTTCGTGTTTAATTCATGATCCGATACAGGGATTATGGGTGTGAGTGCTATTCTTGCCCTGGGTTGGGTAATCTGCATTGCAGTGTCAGGAGTGGAGAGGGCTTGCCTCTGCTCCTGGAGCCACTGCCCCTCCTTTGGCTCTTTGATGTTTTCCACCACTAGGAGCTGCTGCCCTCTGCCATGAGGTGCTCTGCCTTGGAGCCAGCCGAGTATGGATTGAAGCCTCTGCTAACTGTGAGCTAAATGAGCCTTTCCTTCCTTTTTTCTAGGTGTTGTGTACTTTGTCCCAGCAACAAGAGAAAAGTTGCCTAAGACAATTCCTAAGAAGTCAGAGACACAGGAAGGCTAGGTAGCCTGCCTGGTTACTCGGGGTGGGGCTAGCCACTCCTCCTACTCCTGTAGACTGCACACTGAGCTCATAATGATAATTTTAACTTCAGGGTCAGGGGTGCAAGGAAGATGTACTTACAGGTGACATACAGAACAGGCCAGGTGGCCACAAGGCAAACTCCTCTCTTCTTCATTAGGATGCTGCACTATGTTCCCCCCAAAATGTGGTCCAACCCTGGCACCTGTGAACAGGACTTTATTTGAAAACAGAGCCCTTGCAGCTGTGTCAAGATTGGGACACTAGCAGAGGTGCTGACCCAGTGTCCTAATCAGAGGAGGAGACACAGAGTCACTGGCAGAATCCAGAAGAGGTGGACAAGGGCCCTCTCTGAATGCCCGAGATAGCTTGGCCCTGCTGAGTCCTTGATTCTGGACCTCTGGTTTGCAGAACTTAGGAAGACAACTCTCTTGCTTTAAGCAGCCCAGTGTGTGGCACTTGGTTGCAGCAGTCCTAACACACCGACATGAGATTAGGGCGATTATAACGTTTCATCCAAGCAGAAGGCAGATGGTGTCAGCATGTGTTACTTGCTGCACAGCAGAAAGGAGGAGACCAGCCCATTGCATCCCTGGGCCACCCCTCTGACACCACTATCTATTACTGGCTGCATTTTCACTGTGAAGAAACGGAGGAAGACTGGTTTGTGGGAACTCCAAGCACAGCAGTGCCTTCGTGAGGTGCTGGGGTTCCATTTGCCCAGGACCCTTCCCTGGAGAAAGTCAAACAGCCCAGTGAAAACTACTTTATTTAAATCTGTCTGAACAATAAAATAATCAAGTGGCTCTGGAACCCTCAAGCAGTTTGCATTAGATAGTGGCTTAATGAAATCCCAGCCTGTCATCTTGGAGCCTGACTCAGGCAGTGTACCTTGTCACCCTCTTCCCCAGAAGTAGCTGGTACAAATGAACCACAGTAAGCAGACTTCCTCTGACAGAAGCGGAGGAAGCATTCACCACCCTATCATGATGGGCCCTGGTGAGACAAAGAGGCAGACGAGCTGCTAGGATGCACGACTAATAACAATTCTTTTTTCTAGAAGCATTTGATGCCAAAAAGATGAAGGTAATTTTACAGAGTCAGGTTTTCGTAAGTGTATGAAATTTCCCTTTTATATCATCACCATGCTAGTTTAAATGTGTTTCTCTATAATTGTTCTGATACAGGTACTCGGGATGGTTGAGTCATCCTTAACCTATGGCTTTACTATTGGCTTTGAAACAAATTAACACAATTACATGTGACCAAACTTGTACATGAGTGGAATAAGAAAAGTCCTCAGATGATGCTTAGGGGTGTTAGTAACCATCAAGACTATGTTGCCAGAGGACTTGCGAGTTGTGAAAAATTGTGAAGTTCAGATATGGCCAAAAAAGTGCCAATAAATGCCTATTTGTATAGTTTAATCCCTGAATGTGCTATGTCTCCCTAGTTATATAATGTAATTTAATAAACTATTGTATTAGTAAAGCCTTAGAAGGTCCAGGGCATTTTGTTAGCATATTAGGACTCTAAGGGCTTTAAAAAGAACAAAATCAGGCTGGCAAGATAGCTCAGTGGTCTAAAGCGCCTGCTTAGGAAAGCTTAGGCAATTGCAGGGACCACGGTTTGATCCCTGGCACCACATGCTGTGCCAGCCCCACTCCCAGAGCAGGCTGAACTGGCCATAAAAAAAAAAAAAAGAACAAAATCAAGAGCACAAGATAACCACATGTGGTAGAGCCACCTGTTAGGATGCAGGCAAGCTGGTGCATCCGCTGGAGATGGGTTATAGGGCAGCAGCCAATCAGCAGCAAGGAGAACTGGATAACCATCAGATTGGCTACTTGTAAACCACTCCCCCCCCAAAGCAATTGCAGAGGATATTTGCAGTTTGTTTTTGTTTTTGAAATTGCAGGAGTTTCCACAAATAGTTATTGTTCTAAGGAAAACTCTGAGAAGTATTGAAGTCACAAACTCTGAAACATACTGTATCATGGGGGATGTAGTATGCATGGAACTCTAAGGTAGGTAAATTCCGGTGACTGAGTTTTTCATCCACACAGATCATGCAGTTGGAGCTATGTTCACAATGCCCTTTTGTCGCTGCTGATCAACACCCTCACGTGCAGGTGAGCCACAGTTGCTTAACCTTTCTTGAGCTGAAGAACACTGTGGCTATTTCCAGTATTTGCTATTATGAGCAAATCTGCTATGAACATTTCCACACAGGTTGTTATGGTTTATGTCTAGTTGTTCCCCTAAAGCCTCATGCAATCATAGGGCAGGGACTTCTAGAGTATGAGACTGGCTCATGATTCATTTGGATTATGGATTTTAGTAATGATGGGATTATGGGCCTTTTTTTTTTTTTTTGTCTTTTTGAGACAGGGTCTCTCTATGCAGTTCAGGCTGGCTTTGAACTCACTTTGTAGCCCAGGATAGTCTCGAACTCACACCGATCCTCCTGCCTCAGCCTCCCAAGTTCTGGGATTACAGATGTGCATCAGGGATTAGGGGTCTTAATACTGCTGGGATTATGGGTGTAAATGTTACACCCAGCCCGAGGCAGAGAGCCTGAATGCAGTATAATAAAGACAGAGAGACAGACTCTCTCTGTTGCTGCTGTTGGCCTGTTGCCATTGTTGCTGTTCTGGCAGCACGTGCCTTGGAGCCAGTTGAATATGGACTGAAACCTCCAGTAACTGTGAGCTAAATAAACCTTTCCTTCCTTCATTTTGGGTGTCAGGTATTTGTCCCAGCAACAAGAGAAGAGTAACTGAGACATAGATTTTCCCCCACTGGGTAAAGAAAATGTTTTTATACATTGTCTTTCTGCTTTCCTTTTTCATGTCAGATAGCTAATGTGCTTCCTCAGCAAGGTCTGAAGGGAGGGAAGCACATCTCACACACAGGCCATGAACACCCAACGCCAGGCCCTCACCTGAACCAGAGGTCAAGTTTTTATATCTGACAAAAGCCTAACTTTTTTTTTCCTTTGTGGAATGGTCACTGCATACTTAGGTGGTGCTGTTTTGCACTGCAGAAGACAGGATCTAGGGCCCTGCACATGCTAAGCAAGTTCTCTAACCACGAGCTGCATTCTTAGCCAACACGCTCCATTTTTAAAGAAACTGCCAAATCGCTTTCCAGAGTGGTAGCACTGCTTCACATCCCCACTGGCATGCACGACAGACACAGCTTCTTGGCATCATCAGCAGTGAGTCTCACTTTGTTTTGTTTTTTTTTTTTAATTTAACTTTTAAAAATTTAATTTAATTTTTTAAACCTTATTTATTCATTTATTTATTTATTTGTGTTATGGCCAGCTCAGCCTGCCCTGGGTGTGGGGTGGCGCAGTATGTGGTGCCAGGGATCGAGCCAAGGTCCCTGTGGTTGCCTGAACTTTCCTAGGCAGGTGCTTTAGACGGCTGAGCCATCTTGCCAGCCCTCACTATGTTTTAAATTTAGATAGACTCTAACCTCTTATATCTTGTTGCTCCATGTGCAGTGGAGTCTACAGCGGAGTTTTCATTTAGTTTACTATGTTTTTCAGTTCTAAATTTTCCATTTGGTTTGTTGTGCTTTCTCTTTCTTTGCAGAAACTTTTTTTTTTTTTTGGTCTTTTTGAGACAGGGTCTCTCTATGCAGTTCAGGCTGGCCTTGAGCTCAGTCTGTAGCCCAGGCTGGTCTCAAACTCTCAATGATCTTCCTGCCTCAGCCTCCTGAATGCTGGGATTACAGGCATGCACCACCACACCCAGCTGCAGAAACTATTTCTTCACACTTCCACCACATTTATAGTTAGTCTTTAGAAAATTTCTGCAATGGCTGCTCTAAGTCTTCTTCTGGTAGTTCTAGTGAACTTGTTATGTTTTAACTTGGTATCTATTGCGTGTCCCCTTTTACTCTCAGACAGATCTTCCTGACTCCTGGGATGATGACTCATTTTCCAGTGAGACCTTGATGTCTCAATCCTCCTCAGCCCTTCTGCTGGCTGGTTCATGTGGACATGTAAGGAGGGGCCTCTTCTGTCTGGTGGGTGGCGCTCCTGCTGGAAACAGCTCTTCACTGATTCCCAGGCAAGGAGGTCTTGTTCCCACTACCCACTGAGTGGCACCAGGAGTGTGGCCTCATTATTTCTGAGCTGAGGGGAAAACCCGACTTCCTCAATCCTCTCTGTCTACATCCCTAGAGAAGGCAGGGTTAACTGCTGAGTCAGGGCAGATATCCAGGCCTCCTGCAAAGCCCACCCCAGCTCTAGCCAGAGGCCAGTTGGGACACTGGATTTCAGCAATAGCGGATAACTGAGTCACTCGCATCTATTTGTATCATCCTTTCATTCACATAAAACGCTTCCACTTACTCTTCCACTTACACAAGACGCTTCCACTTCCACTTGTCTGCCGGTGGGAATGACATTCTGTGAAAGTTTGTTTCTTTTAGACTACTGTGGCCAAACAGATTTGGGTTCTGTTCTATAACTCACAGTTTGTGATTTCTCACTTCCCAAACACAGCACTAACAGTGTGGGTGTTGAAAGAAAACAACAATTAGAATGGCAACAAAAATTCTCAGAAACTGTAATAGTCAAATCAAACTGCAACAAAATGGGCTCACTGTTAGATCTTAAACTCTTAGCTACAGAACTTGAGAAACATTGAAACATTGTGGCAGAGAAAAGTTAATAAAATATCCTTCCTTCATTATCAGATTTTAAGGAAATTCAGCTCCCATTTCATCCTAAGACTGGGGGCAACCCTGGAGGGGAGACAGCCAGGTTGCCTGCCCACACTTTTATGTTCTAATCACTTTCAGATCTGACTGAAGACACAGTGGGTGGTTGGAGGTGACAGTAGCTGGAGGAGCTGCATGGGGTAAGGGCACAAGACAGACGTGGCCTTTATTTTCTTTGTTGATATCTGAATGTTTATTAGCACGAGTTTGCTGAGCATGATGATTACATGCATCATGGGGAGTTGTTATACATACATCACCTTTCGTTAAAAACATACATCTAACTCTGTGAACCACTCTGAAGGCAGCCAGTGCTGTGCACAAAGGGTTCCTTCATGTAGGGGAGACCGTGGGCTGAGTCAGAAGCAGTCTTGGCCACTTCATATCTGCCTTGGGATCTGCATAGCAACCTCTTGGGTTCACATGGGTAAAGCAAAGTAGTAGCCCATAGTGTTCCTCCAGATACAGACTTTCTCAATAGCAGAGATGGCTCTGTAGGAAGTATAGGACTGGGGAAGCAGAAAGAGAGTAGAAAGACAATGGAGGGGAAAACAGAAATGACACAGAGAGGCCTGGCAGCCAGGGAGGCATAGATGAAGAAGGGCGAGTGAGAAAGAGTCTGTGAGGAAGGACAGGAGGGGCAGAAGAGCATGGAGATGGGCAGGGACGAGGCCTAGCAAGTCAGGAAAGTGGCATGCGCAAGAGCAGGTTTGGGAACGCTGTCCTGCCCAGGGATGCTCAGCTGGAAAGAGGCCTGCTGGGGGCAATTTTGATCACCTGTTCAGCCCTTTCCAAATATTTGTTCCTGGGTTAGCAAGATATCTCAGGGGAATAAAGTGCGTGCTTAGTTAAGCTTAGGCAAGCACAGGGACTGAGGATTGATCCCTGGCATCACATATCATGCCAGCCCTGCCCCCAGGGTGGGCTGAGCCAGCCAGAGTCCAGCCGTAGTGGTACATGCCTGTAATCCCAGCACTGGGGAAGCTGAAAGCAGGAGGATCACCATGATCCT
>PVKN010006815.1:0-27758 GCA_004027915.1 Capromys pilorides
GCAAAGTGAAGCAGATGGGCAATTACCACAGTGGTGTAACTCAGCTCCTCCAGGGGACCAACTCTGACAGCACAGTATAAAGACAACTAGGCCCTCAGGGTTGTGGCAAGCTTCCTTCTACTTCACATTCATGGTAGCATCTGTGCTGACACAGAAATCAAAGCCTCATCAATAAGTGATTTTAAAGTTCGCAGATCAAAAAGCAACAATTAGAAAAGGAATTTCGAGTTCAAGACATTCACTAGCTGAGGCTGCCTCTCAGTGAAGATGGCTTCCACAGTGTGCTTGTTAGCTGGCCGGCCCAGTCAAGGACCCGACAGGGCTTGGCCAGGAGAAGGCCCAGTGCCATCTGCAGTCTTGCGAATGTGGGGGAGTGTGGTGAGTGTCCTGTGGTACTCTAGGGACACAAGAGTGAACAGCCACGGTAAGTATCGGACACCAATGGCGAGGGCTGAGGGCTGACGGGCTGGTGAGCCCCTCGTGCGGACCTGAGGTGGGTGGACGGGACTTCTGCACACCACCAACAGGAACACCTCCACTGACCTGTGCCTGCAGCCCCTCAGAAGCGGACAGGCTGCAGGCAATGGGCAGCTCTCGGGCCTCGCCTCTACAGCGAGCAGCAGCAGTGACCGAGAACCAACTCTATCACAACTATGGAAACAAGGCAGGGTTTAGAGCACAGAAGACTCAAGGATGTGGCAACTTCAAAACAGTGAGGAAGCTCTGTGGCGCATTCTCTGCTCTTCCTTTCCCAGCCTTTCCCAGCCCAGACGTCTGCTCTTGCAGCTGGGGTCTCTGCCTCACGGTCCAGAAGACAGCAGGAGCTTGCCCACCAGGCCGTCCTCCCTCAGTTATTGGGTAGCAGTGTTCTACAACCGCCCCACAGGACACACTGACAGCCTAAGCCTGGAAGGGGAACATTGTTCAAAAACCGAAAGGTGAACACCCACAGATACCTGGGATAATGGATCACACAGCTGAGACATACAACGGACTCCACAGGCACAAGAATCTGCAAAATCAGGGCATCAAACACGCTCAGGAGCAAGGAAAGGGGAACAAGCAACGTAGCAGGACTGCTCCAGCCTGGAGCCCAGGCTCAGCACAGGGCTGGTGAAGGATGAAGGGCGCCCACCAGAGCCCATCGGCAAAGATCCAGCGAGGGCTGCTGTTTTATTTGCCTCCACGCAGCCAAGCAGAGCTCTATCTAAACACTTGCGAAGCACACGCTCAAGAATGGAGACTTCGTGATCACAAGCCATTGGGCGTTAGAGTCTGCGAGGAGGAGCAAGAGAGTCTCTCGACAGACTGCTGTGGCCTTCAAAAACTCTGAAAAAGTCTTACAAAACATGAAAAAAAAAAGGGCTGAAGCCAGATGCCTATTTCTAAGATACTGCAGCATTCAAATGCCTAGTTTCTAGCACCTTCACCAGTCACAAAAGAAAATTATAGCTATTAAAAGGGAAAAAATAAAACTAGCAAAAATCAGCCACAAGCCTGGACATCTAACTGATACGACAAAAGAACTGAAATCAACTCTTCCAAACACACTGAAAAAACTGAAGAAAACAAAGAACAGAAATCTGGAAAATTATAGGTCGGCAAGATGGCTCAGGGGTCTAAAGCGCCTGCTTAGGAAACCTTAGGCGACTACAGGGACCGCAGTTCAATCCCTGGTACCATGCTGTACCAGTCACACCCCAGGGCAGACTGAGCGGGCCAAAAAAAAACAAAAAACAAAAAACTCTAGAAAATTATAAGCAAAATAAAGAAATAGAAATTATACAAAGGTGCCAAGAAAATACTTGAGCTGAAAAGTACAACTGAAATTAAAAGTTCACTAGATAGGGTCAACAACAAAAAGCCAAATAAACTTAAAATTATCATGTCCTGAGTATGTAAGAAGGAAAAAAACAAAAAAACCCACCAACATTAGTGGGGTATGAGCAAGCTGAACATAATAAATAATAATAATAAAAAGAGATAGGGGTAGAAAAATTATCTAAAGATATAAAATGGTCAAAATACCCCAACATTGAGAAAAGACATGAATTTATAAACTAAGGAGGATCAACTATCTCAAAGCAGGATGAAACCAGACTTATACCAAAACACATTACCACTGAAAGCTACTTTTACAGGAATGCTGCAATCAGTGATGGAACTGCACACAGGCGACACACATACCTACTCCATTCCTCCAAGTAGATCAGCTGCTTATTTTGCATCCAAAACCAAGGGGGCTAGAAAGCAATGGCAATCCCTGTGTTTGGAAAGGTATCTTCAGATAAAAAGGCTGAGGCTGCTCATTATCGCAAGATTTGTCCTTCAAGAAATACTAAAGGCAGGCCTTCAAGTAAAGCATGCTAAGCAGGGCATGACAGCACATGCCTGTATTCCCAGCCCTTGCCTGGGTAGGACGGCAAGGTCACCAGGAGCTAGAGGCCAGCCTGGGCTATAGAGTGGGCTCAAGGCTGGCCTAAAGTACATAGCAAGACTCTGTCTTAAGGAAAACAAGCAAACATGCTTAACAGCAACTCAAAAAGTTCTTTGGTAATGGTAAACACATGAACAAATATAAAAGCATTATATCAGTATTGTTTGTTTTGGAGTTTCAAATCCAGTTTTTATTTCAAAGATAAAAGTTAAAACTCAATTCCTCAGGCACACATATATGCAGATAAGTTCCTGACAACACAAATGGGACAATTTGTATGTGTCAATTCAAATCACAGTTATGAGACTATATCTAAAAAAATACAAGAGAATAAGGAAATCAGAACCCACTACAAACAAAATCCAACTATTCACATAAGGCAACTGAGGAAATGAGGGACAAGAGATGTATAAGGCAGAAAATAAACAGGGCAGTGGAACAAGTCCTTCCTCATCAGTAATTATTTTAAATGTAAATTAAGCTTTTTAAAAATAAACAAAAAAGCGAGATTGAGAAAATGGATATAAAAACATGATCTAAATATATATTGTCTAGAGAAATCTTAGATTCTAAACCACACACAAAAAAAGTGAAAGTATGAAAAAAGATACTGCATGTGAACAGTAACCAAAAGAGCTGGACTTCTGATAACAGATCACACAAAATCTAAGACAAAACTGTGACAGGAGACACAGGGCAACGACACAATGGTCAGTTCATCAAGGAGAAATAACAGTCGTAAAGGGGTGCGGCAGGCAACAGGCTCCGACTGCACAAGAGAATGCTGACCACAGGGAAGGGAGAGCTTCACAACATCAATCTGTGTTTTCAATAGGGAATATTCAGACACAGAGAGCTGAACAGCACAACAGAACCCTCTATCGAACAGAAGACTCGAGTGTGACGTTATGAAATCTACTCCTGTACTGACAGAGGATCTGACCCAACATGGTACCACCTGCTCAGGAAAGCTGGTGGATCCTCCTCCTTTTCCTCCCTGCTTTTGGAAGAGATAAATGGTGATGGCATCTTGTGGCAGGCTTCAGAAACCTGTGCAGTCTGCAAGGCATCTGCTCATTCAAGACATCGAGATTTATCGTGAAAAAGTAAGACACATGTGCTCTCATGAACATGGACCTGAGGCTTCAGGGCCCTACTTGAATGACAGTACCGGGGTTCTCTCCACTGCACACATGACCCAGATAGGAAGCTGTGTGAGTAAAAGGAGCTTGAGCTCATGGAGGAGTAGACAACAAGAGCAAAGCTCACCCTCATCATCTGGAAGAAAAAAAAAAAAAAATCAGAGGAAAGAGGAAGGAGGAGGAGGAGAGGAAGGAGAAGGGGGAGAAGGGGGAGAAGGGAGAGGAGGAGGAGAAGAGGAAGAGGAAGGAGGAGGAGGAAGGAGAAGGAGGAGGAGGAAGAGGAGGAGGAGGAGGAGGCGGCGGCGGCGGCAAGGAGTTGTCACTGAAATTAAGTAGTGCAAATGTGTCCAAGAAAGGCCGAAGGGTCTGGCGCTCCTCTGAGGGACAAACATGGCGACAACTGGGCAACACAGCAACAGGAAGGTGGTGATGTGAGGACAAAGAAGCCCTGGGATGAGTTTGGATGACTGTTCAGTAAAGAAATCCATGTCCTCTCTCTAAAGTGCTGGGTTCACTAACACTGAAAACTACAGAAGATCGAACCACCCCCCTCAGCACTTCTTGGATGTGTCCGCCACTGTTCAATTTCAGTGGGAATTTGTCTGTTTCTATTTTTTTTTTTTTCAGCTTAATAGGGTGAACTCTGATCATGTCATCTATTCTGTGAGCTCAGTCTTAATTTTCATATAAAATTTTTGCGATAGTCAAATTCTCACAAAAATACTCCGCACATTATGAAGAGAATGTGAAAGGCATGAAGTAAGGATTTCAGGTTCCACAGCAGATAACAGCAATGAGTGGGTAAGGAACCTTCACCCAGTGTCTGAATACTAACTGCATTACTACCGGAAGCTGTCACAGCTCCCCAGGTGAGCACTGTAGCTTTAGGCCATTATACGACCGTCTAGTTTGACTAAGTGTTGGCTATTCTGTTTAAAGTAACCATAAAGTGACCTTCTAAAAGAAAAAGTTTACAATTAAGTTTTGGAAATGGGAACGGAGATCGGGACTTATGCCTCTGAGCTATATTCCCCAGCTCTAAACTCTTTGAAGAAAATGGTAAATACGATGTGAGTGGTAAACACAATGCTGCACTTAACACCTTGAGGTAAGACTGCAGAATGGCTTCTGGGCATTCCCTCCAGCCAGTCACTCTATTGCCAGTATTAGAATTTGATAGTCATCAAACTATCAAACAGTTGTGGTACTTAAGCTCACTATCCACTGGACTGGGTCAGCAGCTCCTTCCCCAGGGCACTGGCTGAAGAGCTCCCCCAGAACCGGGTGACAGAGGTGGGGCCCAGCTGGAGGCAGTGGCCCACAGATGTGACTTGGAGGTGGATCTGGTCTGTGGCCCCTCCTTCGTGGCTCTTCTCAGCTCTGCTCTCCGTGCCCTCCTGCCATGAGGTCCTGCCTCACCTCAGACCCACAGCAATGGTCAGCCAAGCACAGGGAGAGGCGCACACAGCTCTCCCTGCCAGCCGCATACAGCAGGCATCTCGTCTCGGCGGTGGGAGCGACACCACACAACCATACACAGGCGAGTGAGCTTAAAATAGAGCTACAGAGCCATTAATCATAATAACTGACATTTCAGCCACATTAGCACTGAGCTTTGTCCTTTTGGGCTTCTATTTCAGCTGAGTGCTATTTCATGTAGAGTAGGGACCCAGGGAATTTCTTAAATGGTGCAACGATGGCAAAAGCAGTCCAAATCTTGGTGTCGGCGTAAGTGAGCCGAATTACGACATGGCTGAGATCACCTACCAGACAATGCAGACACACACTTTAATCCATATAATCCCAGAGGGATTTGACTGGTTCTAAGGCACAAATTTAACTTGGGGCATCATGGTTAAAATCCACCCTGACAGTATTTTCCTAATGAAAACATACACTTGAGTAGAACAGTAGCTGGGTACACGTCCCAGCAACTGCAATGGGGGAACTAAGGAAGCAATAATCTTTGCGTTCATCCACTTGATACACAACAAATGGCGTGTGTGCACATGTGTCAAAGTGTAAACTGGTGAGGTCTGCCCATAGTATGTGCCAAATTACATAGCTGTGCATTTGTAATTTAGTATTACATGTTTTCTTTTCATTTTCCTTGTTCAATCTCCCCATTCAGTACAATGTTACATGAAAGTCCACCTTTACAGCACTGGGAGGAAGGTGTCAATGAGTCATCAGGTGATTCTGTTACCCATCATGCTTTGGGTCACATGAGCCAAAGGAATTAACAAGATGTGACAGAGAAGGAGACTGAGGACTTTCAGATGAGAAAAAAACAGTAATGTGAGTAAGTATTTAGCTGGTCAAAATGCTACAAATTGGTCATGTTTACCCAAATGATACATTAGAGCCATGTCAGAAGATGTTACTAGGTGCTTAAGCCAATGAGGAAGCCTACTGGATGGAATGCCAACGCTGCCATACATCGCTGGAAACCATTTGTAATGAAGGATGTACTTACTACATTTTAGTGTATTTGAAATACACTAAAAATGAAATACAAGTAAAACATTCTATATGTGTCAATAGTAATATTCAAAAATATATTTATCTTGACATTGCACCATCTGAAGTGAAAGCCTTCAAAGCAGGAGGATTGTATCACTCTGTCAGAATCTAAAGATTTATAAAGAAGTGACAAATGTAGTGTTGAGATTTTTACAACAATTTGGTTTCTTTCAAAATTGCCTAGTTTTGACAACAAAAAGACCTGCCAAGAAAGAAAAAAAATCTGACAATTTGGCTGCTATCCGTTCATTTTGTGAAAGCTCCGTTTTGAACTGTCAAGTGATTTATACACCGTCTGAGTACTCGACAACTGACAACTGGCATCCCTTCACGGTTGTTGAAGCTTTTGGCAACATAGGACAAATACAGCTTCAAATGCGATACAAAAGATATGATGCCCTGGCAGATGCAAAGACCTTCCATACCTTGAATTTAGAAATGTATCCTGGAACTCAGCCGCCAGGTCTTCATTCGCTCAGTACTAACCATAGGGCACCGTGAACAAAGCTGTTGCACCTGTTACAAAAATTAACCCCAGTGTTACTGGTGCAAGAGGATAACTCCACTGATGTTACGCTTGTTTAAAAAAAAGTTGATCAGCACAAGAACAAAGTGGAGACTCACAAAGAAAGTTGCAAACTCACAATAAAGAAATGTACAGTACGATTTCTGGATTTCAGAAAAACACAATATTGAGTTCCCCACATGATAAAAGAAAATAATATCGATACTGTCCACATTACACCATGACGGTTGAGATAGATAGTGAAGCAAAGTGTGTTGGAGCAAACCTCTAATCTCAGCACTGAGGCGGCTATGGCAGGAGGATCAGATGGGTTCAAGATCACAGTGCTACACAGTGAGTTCAGGGTTAGCTTTGACTACATCGGGGACCTGTCTCAAAAAATAGAAGATTTGGGGCTGGGGATATAGCTCAGTGCCATAAGCACCTGTCTGGCAAGTTCAACGTCCCCATGGGGGTGGGGGTGGGATATGACCCATAGTGAATTCTCAAATGAAGTCAGAAATGGTCATATTTCATAACAAAACCAAAGGTGGAGTAGCTGTTGACAAGAAATGCAGCAACAATGACGTCACTTGAAACACAAAACATTGGTTAATGTTGTTTTACTGATCCTAAACATACTGACAATAAACAGTTTCATATTTTACAAAGAAATAACAAGCACAAAATGTCACAAAGAAATTTTCTTAAGAGGATTGGGACTGGAGTTGATAAATGATGAATTACAGCAGAGGAAGAATAATATGTACACGTCCAAAGAACCATGCAAAAGAATTCTGGAGCACACAGCAGGACAGGTGGAACGTAACAAGAAACTCCTAAGAAAACAGCAAGACTACCAAGACATCAAGTATGTCCTACGGAAGAAGCCAGGAAAACAAAACATGTGCGCCATCAATGGAAATGAGATCACGTAGGAAGACTGCCCTACGTGTGATAGCTGAAGCGGCACACAGGCTTCTGCTTGTTAGCTGCCTGGGTAACGGTTCCCGTTCCAATTCTGGATGCTCCTGTCTCTTAGAAACAGCTGGTCATTATGATGTGCTTGCACAAACCAATCCAGGTGACAAGCCATTCTACCTCTGTACTTCCTGCGTGCTTATCCCATAGAAGCCTTAGACCACCAGAGGGCAGGGCCTGACACTTTAGGTGTGATCCTCACCAGTGCCTGATGACGTAAAATAAATCTGTCTCTAAATCCTGGGTGTTGTTTCGATGTTTCTGTTTCCCATTGCCTTAACACGCTGGGAAGCTGAGGCAGGAAAATCACAATTGCCAGGCTTGGCAATTTACTGATTTAAGAGATCCTGTTTCAATATAAAACAAAAGGGCCCACCAAATAGCTCAGCAGGTTAAAGCACCTGCAAGCAGGTGCAGGGGTTGGAGGTTTGAACCCCAGGCCTGTCATGTTGACTGCGCCCACAGGGTGTGCTGAGATGGCAATTGAGACTGGGCATGGTGGCAGGCATCTGTAATCCCAGCTCTTTGGAGGCTAGGAACAAGAGGATCACTATGAGTCTGATCTACTACTGAGACCCTGAGTACCCTGTAGACTCTTCCCTAAAAAATAAAAATAAAAAGTCAATATAAAACAAAACACTGTATGGAAACCAAGGAGCACTGCACAGAAATCATCCCCACGGTATAATGAGACCCACCACCTCTTTTCTCATTTCCACTTTACATATGTAAACTGTCTCTTGGATCGTAAATATACTAGAGCCACTAAATGAAAGGGTAATGAACAGATTAACAGTGAGAAGATAAAGTGAGCCACTAATAAGATTAATGTAATTAAACACAAGGTTAGAAAATACAAAAATGGTTCAAATGCTGTCAATTTTGCTTTTGTCCTTCTGTGACAGGGGTTTGCCATGCCGTTCGGGCCGACCTGGACCCCACTCCACAGCCCAGGTAGCCTCAAGCTCCAGCAATCCTCCTTGCTCGGCTTTCCGAGTGCTGGGAGTGCAGGTGTGCACTGCCACGTGCGGCCAACTGCTACCAGCACTGAGTTTTCAGGGCGCACCCAGAACTGAGATGTAAAGCAGTTCTGCCTCTGCATTACAGGCTCTGGTGGGGAGCAAGGCTTGAGCATGTTTTCAGATTTTAAAATGTTGCCCTGCCCCAGCATCTTCAGCATAGGCCTTCTGCTACAGGGTACTATCTGTTCTACCATGCAGGTTTGGAGGACAGCTTCCCCTCACGCAGTTGAGGCATCTAAGCTGTCCTGTGGACACCATTTCCACTCCTCAACACGCTCACCAGGCAGCTGGCTTATTGAACATATTTTCCTTCTTATGGCTCCTCAAAGTCTCTGCCTACCCAGTCTCTAATTCACAGTGCAAGCAGGGACAGAAAGACGCACAGAACCTGGAGGGCTGTCCCCTGTGGTGAGATTGAGTTCCTTCGCCACAGCACTCAGGACACCGAGGTCAGGAGCTCAACTTCGGATCCTGATGCTGCACAAGGAGAAGGCGGCGCCAGAAGCCAGCCACAGGGAGAGATCCTGACTTTCCATGGCAGACACTGGGTTAAAACCTCAAGCTGCTACATGAATTAATATCTGAGTCTAACGTGTATGACACAATGAAATAGCAGCGCTCAGACGACATAAGAAAAGCTTAGCCGTATGGCCTAGCACTGGTAAAGGGTCATTTTCTAACATCTTGTTTGGACCTTGAAGAGTAAAGTGGCTACTTGAGCAATGGCTTTCAAGGCAGTGTCTTTGGGACCTCAACAACAACAGACAAATGGTACAACTGCTGAAAACGAAACTTTTGACTTAGATGTTAGGAGTGTTTCTGCCCTCTTAAGGAAGTCCTAGATTCTCTGCACAGTTCTATGGTCCCTGCATCTGCCTGGGGATCAATCATCCTGGAACACTGGAGAAAGGATTAGGGACACACACACACACACACACACACATCCTTTCTCCACCCCTGCCTCATCAGTCCTCCCTAGTGCCCTCTGCCCTACTGAAGTCAGCCCGGGTGTGTAACTATAATCCAGGGTTCCTGCTTTCTGCACTGCCTGCATTTGAAGCCAGCCAGGGGCTGTCCTACGGTGTGCTTGGCCTCCACCTCTGACAGCAGCATGCCCATGGCTGACGGCAGTGGCGTCTGCTGTCACTGCAGGTGCACAAAGTCGGCCCACCTTCTACCTTGAAACCACTCGTGGATGTCGAGGAAAGAGAACAAAGCACAGACCAAAGAAGGACCGAGTCACAACTGCTCTGACCCTGAGGTGAAGCACAAATTACAAAACTATACAATGAGCAGCTCATAACGCTGCCACGATGCTACCTGTGAAGCGCTGTGGGGCCCGAGCAACTATTCAGTGGTACGGGACTGGCGACAGGCCACAAGAGCAAGGACACAGCACCCACGCCCTGACTTGACCAGAGCAGGGGCCAGGTCGCACGGTCATAGTCCTCTTCACCTGGGTCCTTGCACGCCATGCTGAGATCTCCTTGCTTCCCAGGCTGCACTGACGGGATCAAGTGGGAAAGACAGACATACCCAGTGGAAGCCCTCCTCTGTTACCAACTGGCAAACCTCAAGTCTGAGTGTCACTCCCTATAGGACATTCAAGCCAAAGCACACAAATAGTCAAATATACCAAGCCACACGGTATCTGTAAGGGACCAGGCCCAGGACCCCCTTGCACCACAGTCCCTCATAGAAGAGGGCAGTATCTGCATATTCTCGGTACACTTTAAATCACTCATATATCACTTAGAGCTCTTAATGCAGTGTAAATCCTCTGTCAACAGCTGAAATGCTGGGTTGCTTGGGGAATAATAGCAAAAATGTCTGCACATGTTCAGAACAGACAAAGCGTTTTAATAGTCTCACTTCACGGCTGGCCGCATTTGCGGATGGGGAGCCCAGGACAGCGAGGGCCAGCTGTGCCTTCATTATCAAGGTGAACAGCTTCAGATTTACCGGCAGTCTGCACTCCCCACACTCACGTCTCGGGGGTCAGGGAGGCATTTCCAGTCACAGCACGGCACACAGACTGCGTGGCACGACACCTGCAGGAGTGTGGCACAGAGGCAGGACCAAGCGAAACAATGCCCCTCACGTTAGTGTGGTTGTTTTGTTGGTGGTGGCTCTGAGGATGGCTAATATCATAAAATCTGTTATTTCAATACTAAGAGGAAACAGAGCTGGCCTCTCACACTTGACCACCAAGCATTCCCAACAGAGCACATGCGTGCTTTCCTCCTCCAGAAAGAAGGCAAATCTGGCGGTTCAAGCCACCAGACAAAGCAGGACAAGCGGAGGATGAGCAGGAGAACCGAGCAGCAGCTGAGCAAACTGGCAGCCAGCTGCAGCCCCGGCACGCGGGAGGCTGAGGCAGGAGGACCACAAGTTTGAGCCCACCAGGACACCAAAGGAGGGAGTCAGCGCGGGCTGGGGTCCCCATGCTGACATCAGCGCCTGTTGTGACACCGCACCGCCCGTGTAAACTCTGCCTCTAGTCCAGTCTGATCAAAGTTCCACTCTGCTTCCTCCCCAAGGGGAGGCAAGCCCTCCTGCCTCAAGCAATACAGGATTTACTTACTTTCACCCACTTCTTTCACACCAGAGGAAAAGAACTTGACAAATTCTGGTGCCCTGACCTGCATCGTCAGGGTGTGTAGCTTCCAGGGGTCAGTCTCAGTTTGAGCTCCCACTGGCATGCACCCCTGCCCCCGCCCTCCCTTCCTCTGCCACTGCCAGCCTCCATCCAACACAAATCCACTTCAATCAATCCTCACAGGTGAGGCCCTCTTGTTCCGAGAGTTTCTTGTTCTCTCTTGTAAATCAAGGCATCAGGACTCCCACCTGCCTCAGGCCATTCTCTTGGTTATCTTGCACCCACAATGGGATGTCCCTCTGTCCTTCAGGTGACGATCTACTAGGCTAGTGGACTTTTCTCACTTGTCAAACCCCAAAAAGAACAACGACTTTCTTTATGGTCTCCAGGAGAACCTAAAGCTCAAATGGTTAATCTTTCAGTGCCAGACAGATTGGCCCCACGTAAGCTTGATGCTGGTGGCCACTGGCCCCAGCAGGGTACTTTCAATAACAATACCTCCTGGACCTGGGTAACTTCTGCTGCTGAAACAGCAAACGGGCAGCGATCCCCTACGCACAGGTCTCTACTGCTCTCAGGGCGCGCTCTTCCCTCCTTCAGGCACATGGGTCGACCTGAATACTTCTGGCCTCATCCACACAGCAAGAGGCCCCTCTTCTGGTCCCCTACCTAATGCCTCTCTGAACCCTCGTGATGATGCTCCTCCACCACACCCTCAAACCCAGCCCCTCAATTTCCTCAACCAGACCTCCCTATGTCATCTCCATCTCACCCCACCCTGTCACCTCCAACTTCGCCTCCTCTGTTCCTCCACTGCCATTTTCTCCTTCTGCACCCCATACTCAGCCCCGCCCCCGCTCCGCCCACCCCGCCATCTTGCAGCCAGCGTTCCCCACCCTCCCGTACTCAGCCACTGCTTTCCCAGCCCCAACCTCTTCTCCCGCTCTGGGAACAGGCTGGTCCCCAGGGGCTGGTCTGCACTCACGTGCCCTTCACATTCTCTGATCTCTCAGAGTTCGCGTCATTTAGGCTCCTTTTCTGCCGATCCCCATAACTACATAAAGCTGTTCCAATTCATCACTAATTCCTATGATCTTCACTTTAAAGATCTCTGTTATCCTCACCTCTATCTTGTCCTTCCAGCAAATGATCCGGCTCTGGCAGGCCACTCAGGTGGAAGCGGACCAGAGACACCACGCTGACCCTAACCACCCTGTGGGCACAGCTACAGCTCCAGACACTGACCCCCACTGGGACGATCACAGGGCCAGAGGCGTAGGCTACATGGCCACTATGACTGGCTGCCCGACTGCAGGACTTAGGAAAATTTCACATGTGGCACCAATTACCAGAAACTCCAGGAGCTAACCCAGCGCCCCGGTGAAAACCAGGCCCAATTTCTTGCTTTACCGACACCCTAACCATGTATACCGAGGCTGACCCTCGGTCCCCCTAGGGAATGGCTCTTATTAACTCCCACTTCATTTCTCAACCTGTTCCTGACATCATGGCAAACTAAAGAAGACAGATCTTGGCTCTCAGACCACAAAGGAGACCTGTTTAACCAGGCTTTCTCTGTCTCTTAACAATAGAGAAGAAACTTAAAACTGGACAAAGAATAGCATGCTAGACTTACAAGCCAATTCTTGGTTGCAGCCCTGGGGTTCCTATTAAAGTCCAAACTGAACAAGACAGCACCTCCTGAACCCCTCCCAAAGTGTGCTTCCAGTGTAGCAAAGAATACTGGACAAGAGCCTGCCCCAACCCACAGCCACCACTAGGACCTAGTCCCATCTGCAAGCTCAAGGGTCATCAGACGTGTGACTGCCCCGTCTGTCCATCAGAGAGGTGTAAGTTATCCAACTCCCCTATACCAGACTCATCGATAACTGGCCTACTTGGTCTCGCCACAGACGACTGACGGGGCTTGGAGTCCACAACTCCCATCGAGGTATCTATGTCAGAGCCCTGAGTCTCGCTAGACATCTCAGGTAGGGCACTCTCTGTTCTTATTGACATGAAGCCACATACATATAGTGTTCATCCTGAGCTTTCAGGCCGCTGTACTTGAGCTAGGGTTCTTGCTATGGGAATCGATGGCCAACCTACACAACCCTCCAGGTAGGAACCCTCCTTTGCAATTCCACATACTTTACTCATAGTTTTGCCATCCCGACTTGCCCCACACCCCTTAGGTAGGGATATCCTTCACAAATTCTGCTTCTCTTTTGCCTTCTCACTTCCTGTGACACTCGTTCTCCAAACTCAACCTCTGCACACCACCAGCTCATCCCTTCCCTGGTCAATCCCTCAGTTTAGAATACCTCTAGTCCCACTGGTGCCACCCACACTTCCCCTGTACTAGTTCACCTCAGAGACCCCTCTGTCTTTCCCTGCATTCCTTAGTATCTGATAGCCCCTAAACACTAACAGGGATTTAAACCCATAATCCAACATCTCCTAGCCAATGGTCTTCTTAAAACTGACCATTTGCATTACCATGCCCCTGTTCTTCCTGTACTCCAACCTGCTGGCTCCTACCATTTATGGCTATACCAATTCACTCAGTGGCGCCAAACCCTACACTATGCTCTCATATTCCTCCTCCACTGCCTTCCTCACTATCTCCCTACACCCTGTCAGGACTTCTCTGCTTTCTGGTGGACAGACCCAGATCCCCTCCAGCTCACACGGATGGTGGTTCTGCCTCAGGGACTCAGGGATAGTTCTCACTTCTTTAGCCAGGCCCTGGCCACTGACCTGACGATGACCCTCAATATCAAGTCTAGCACTTGCAGTATACAGATGATCTTCTTTGCTGCCCCCTCCCCACCATGCTCTAGCCATACAACATACAGCTATCTTTCTCAACTTTCTCTTGGGTCATGGATATAGAATTTCCCTTGCCAACCTCAAATAGCTTCAACAGAGGTCAAATATTTAGGACTCATTCTCGTTCACACTTTTCGCTTGATCACTGATCATAAAATCCACCTCCATGACCTCCAAGTGCCTACTACGAAACAAGCCCTATCCTTCCTTGGCCTAGCTAACTTTTCATACCTTTGGATTCTCCACTTTGCTTCCCTGGCTCAACCTCTCTATGAAACATCTAAAGGCTCCTTGTCAGAACCCCTCGGCCCTACCATTCCTATACATTGTTCCTTTCCACAAGCTACAAGAGGCCCTGTTAAAGGACCGGGCTGTCACTCTTCCAAACCCAACCCAACCCAACCCAAGCCTTTATACACAGCTTCTCAAAAACACAATGCAGTAGGAGTGCTAGGATGTAAAAAGGCACCTTCATTTCAAGCACTAGCGTACTTATCAAAACAACTAGACAGCACAGTACATGGACGGGCCCCTGTCTTTGAGCCCCATGCTGGGTGTAACTGGCTCCTCTTCCTGTTCCTCCTGGTGGCCCACTTGATAGGGGTCAAAGGGCTGCTGTCATCCTTTCTAGCCTAGGTTCTCTTGCCATGATCATTCTCTTGTTGCTCATAGCAACAAAAAACATTTTTTTTCAAGAGTTCTCTAACCCAGGATATGAGCTTTCACCACCAACAAGCTTCTTGCCAGGTAAGTCCTTATTCTTCTGAGCTATCTCCCCTGCCCCACCAACAAGCTTCTTGCCCTCTGAGAACCCTGGCACTGGCGCCTGACAACCACCCCAGCCCTTATCACAAAGTCCCATCAGCAGGAAGGAGCTAGAGACACTCATCACCCCTTTTAGCAACAAAAAGATGGGAATGATAGCTCTGTGCCCACGCACTGGTCATCTTGGTGGCGAGTCAGTACAGCACGGGGAATCCCAGAACCAAGGGTGCCAAACTGCTCCTAGACTGGTTTTTGTCTTCTTCCCGCTGCTTAATCTCGGACTTCCTCTTTAGTTTTCTGCGTGTGCCAAGCCTTCTCCAATCAGCACCTGTTACATTGCTGTACTGCCCATGCAAGCCATACCCCAACCTGGCCCAATAAATTCTCTGCCAGTCCCTTCTCCCCAAGGGACCTTGCATCTCTTTGGCAGCCCTACCATACCAAACAACAAGGCTTTCTTTACTTCTCTCTCATTTTTCTTTCCCACCAGAGTAAAGAACCTTATAAAAAGGGCTGGGGATGCAGCTCAATGTAAAGGCCCTCATTTCAATCCCCAGCACTATCAAAACCCAAATAGAGGGTAAGTGCCTGCCTGGCAAGTGCAAGGACCCAGGATCAACTCCATGTATTGTAAACCACGTGGGCTCCGGAACCTTAGGCACATGTGCCGGCCACCAAAACTAGGCTTGGTGATGCATGCCTGTAATCCCAGCACTGGGGAGGCTGAGACGGGAGGCTCACTGAATCAAAGCCACCCCAAAATAAATAAATAGGTAAATAAATAAATATTAAATAATAGAACACAACATGACACATAGGGTACCAAAGACACATGTGCCGGCCACTAAACTAGGCTTGGTGACGTATGCCTGTAATTCCAGCACTGGGGAGGCTGAGACAGGAGGCTCACTCTGATTTGAAGCCACGCAGTGAGATGCTGCCCCAAAATTAATAAATAAGTAAATAAGTAAATACATTTTAAATAATTGAACACAACATGACACATACGGTATCCAAAAGAGAAGTCCATTTGCACATTAGGGCAATTCTGTTATAGTTCAACATACAAAGAACACATCTCCAAGCTTAGACAGACTGCAAACCGAAGTGACACGTGCAGACAGAGTTACCAACCCTTCCTCTAAAGGCAAATTTTAATACTCTCACTTTGCCAGCAATACTGGGTCTCTTAGAAATGTTGCTAGTATCAAAAACATTCTTAATACTCACACCCTTTCAGGGTAGATTTTTTGCCTTAATTTTAATAGCTGCTATCTTACGCAAGGACATAAAGGCTAAGGCAATGTAATTTTAGCAGCAGCTGCAAGACTGAGAATCCTCCAGAAACATTCTTACTATGAAAAACACATGCCCTTAAAACTTCCTTCAAGGGAATGTTTTGTCCCAAGAAATGGGACCACACAGATAAAGTCATCCAATCCTGGTTTAGCAGAGCAGTTCAAACCTGGTGCTAGCACAAAAAGAAGTTTACATGGGCAAGATAAGTCATAAATAATGACAGGAATATTGGCTGGTTATGACATTTAGACAAAACATTGAGCAAAATAAGTTCCAACTTAGGCAAACTAAATTTAAAAGTTTAAAAGATTACAAAAATTCTAGAATAATACTGGGAAACAGACCAAGTTCAGGTTTACACAGCAGCTGCTGTAAAGCACGCTGAGCGATCCGCTCCCAGTGTAGGAACACCCGGTGCCAGCAGGACGTGCCTCAGCCCTCTCTGGGGCTCCTGGTGATTGGTGGCTCTGACGAAGCTGACACAACGTTCCTGGCCTCTGATTCAGTGATTTCACTGCATTTTTCTAATCCTCTCTTAAAAGGGAAAGCACGATCCAGGAGCAGGTCATAGTGTCACTAATAACAGCACTTGCAATTAAATACCTATTGGAGCCACAGGCAGCTCCATTTGTGAGCGCTGGACGGCTCTAGCTCCAGTGGCCCGTTCCCTGTGGGGTGAGGCTCCACAGCTCGTGTGTGATGGATGCTCTTTTGCACGTATAATAATTATTTTTAAAAAATATAAGAAAAGCCTATAGGATTAAATAGACTGCGAAACACTACCAGTAGGACCTAAAATATTCAGTAGTGACGTTTGTAAAAGTGTTATAAATCGTGTGGAGAAAATGCTCAAGATTTGTAAAACCAGGAAGCAGGTATGTAGTTAACAGCCCTGTGAAGCCTGGGGGATGAGCCCTAGGGTGCCCACTGAGGGGGTGAGGCAGGGCCTCCTCTGTCTCACTTTATCCCCCACGCAATCAGCGCTAAAATACGCAGCTGTTGAGTTGGCGGCGTCCTGCAGTGATGCAATCAGACCCTGTCTGTTCCCTGAGAAACAAAGGCGCGACTGCACTGGGACAACAGTGTCTACAAAGTGTCTACAACAACTCCACATGAGTCAAAATGGTTGTATTAATTCCTCAGGGATCTTAATGTTTTTCTCTTCATAAAACAAACATTAACTTCTTTACTACTTCAAAATCCAAAATAAAACCCCTAAAAACAAGAATGAAATCAACCTGCATGCCTGTAATAACCTCAGCATCCTGAAAGGCTGAGGGAAAAGGGCTGCAAGTTTGACCCTAACTTGAACAACTTACACCTCCATCTCAATAAAAAAATAAAACGGGGGGGACACACAGACCTAAAGGGCCAACCAGATAGCTCAGCAGATTAAAGCGCCTACTCAGGCAGATGCAGGGCCCAGGGGTTCAATCCCCTGCCTTCCTGCTGGCCCCACCTCCACCTCTACCTCCAGGGTATGCTGAGACAGAGATTGAGACTGGGTGTGGACTGCAAGTCATGTAGTGAGCCCTATAGACCCTGTACTAAATACTACAACAACAACACCAACAATAAAAAAATAAGGGCTGGCTTGATAGCTTAACAGACTAAAGCACCTGCTTCAGCAGAGAGCAATGGCTGGGGTTCAATCCCCGGTGTGCCATGCTGGCCCTGTGCCCGGAGTTGAGCTGGGACAGCGATTGAGACGGGGTGTGGTGGCTTGTATCTGTAATCCCCGCACCTGGGAGGCTGTAAACAGGAGAATCACTAAGAGTCTGATCTACGTAGTGAGACCCTGAATACCCTAAGACCCTACTCTAAACACAGAAAAAATAAATAAAAAAGGCTGGAGCTGTAGCTCAGTATGAAATAGGTTCAGTTCCTAGGACAGTTCCCAACTGCACTCGCACTAGCTAGGAAAATTAACCAAGAACACATCCATGAGGAAACACAAATACAATCAGGTAACATACACATATTAAAGTATATATAGACACATTCAAGCACAAAGGTTTACTAAAGGACTTAAAACTGGAAAAAAAAAATCATCGTGAACAAATATCAGAACATTCAACAGTTAAATTTTTCTGCTCAAAGTAATCTAGAAATTCTGTGCAATTCTGCCATAAAAACTTCATTAGATTGTACATAGAACATGATGGGCTAAGTTAACATTTCTTGTACAAGAATGTGAAATTTCTTAAAAGCCAGTAACGTTGAAGAATTATAGCAAAGGGGGAAATTGGGCAACCTGCTATGAGAACATCAGAACGCTGCTGTACTAAAATGCTATAAAGTCGGAGTGCCGAGCAACTGGTCACAGAACAGTCAGACGCTGTCCCTCTGGAGGGATCGGGCAAGATCTTTCAGTCTCAAGGCTCCCATCTCCCTGCCACTACCACTACAGGACGCTGACTTGGACAGAGCTAGGAGCTCAGTCTTGCAGCCTTCCATGGGGTGGTGACTGATCCCCGCACTGACTATCCAAAGGCAGACGGGGATGCCTGAGACGGGTCTACGCAGGCGGAGAGACCCTCACCGTCTGGACGGCAGCTGGATGCAGACAGCTCAGCACAATGCCCTTCTTCACGTGCGCTTTGCACACACACTGCAGCACCTGCTGTGCTGCCTCCAGCCTGAGCACAGATTCACGTGCCCTCTGGTCGCCACGGGTCCTGCTCACAGGCAGGCTCTGACCCAACAGGCTGCACAGCGCCTGCACATCAACAATCAGCGCTTCCCCAGGACTGTGGCACCCTGCCAACACCAGCAGGCGCGAGTGAGCAAGGGTGCCCTGCTCCCTCTGGAAGGCCGCAGGACCGGCAGTGACATGGGCAGGGACAAGCGAGACCACAAGGCACATTGGAAGCCCTTGGCTTGAGCTTATTATGTCTGAATTTACTTTACAAGAACATAATTGAGCAGTTATGTAATTAAAAACTGGTTTTTAAAAACCCAGACAGAATACATCTCAGCACATCACTGCTGAATTCTAGGAGCCTCCCCAGGACAAGTCCACAAAGGGTCAAGGGGTGTGTTGGCCGGCTTCAAACAAGAACACCTGGGCCAGAAGGGCACGCGAGCAGAGAGTACGCAATGGACGGGCAGTGACCACCGGCAGCGACTGCAGGGGCACTGTTAAGGCCACCTCTACATCAAACACTCGAGTTTTATTTAAAATTGCCTTAAGTCCAGCGAGTCTATCAAAACCAACTGCTATTTCCAGCTGAATGCTGCACAGATGACCTCAGGCAGGCGTGTTCCATGCGGCCCCCGTTTCACACATCTCACAGCCCTGCTGGTTCATCCACCTGGAGAAAATCCTCCTAAGCTAGCTAAGGACCCAGGAGCCCCCTGTGCCAGCCCCTGTGTGATGGGGACCACTAAGTCTTCAGGGCTGGCCCAGGTCAGCGAGTGCCCCACCTGGGCCTTCAGATACCGAGACACTGCCTTCTGTGGCCCAGCTGCACAGGAGAGGTGCGTGCCAGCTACACCACTGTGCACTGAATGAGTCTCCCCAATAGCTGCGTCGAAGGCCACTTGCTAGGGCTTACGTGCTTGCGTCCACCGAATCTGAATACTGAAAGCCAGTGTCAACACGTTGCATCCAGAAGGGACGTCATGGGGCCCACACTCATGAGTGAGGCTAATGCCCTTCCCAAGGGACGCAGCATGGACAGTAACGGCAGCTAGGCATCAGAGGTGGAGCCTTAGCAGACACCAAGTTGGCTGGCGCCTGGATCTCGCACTTTCAGTCCCAGAACTTTGAGCAATAAACCTGTCATGTATCACATACCCTATATATGGTATTTTGTTATATTATAGCCCAAAGGGACTAGGACACTAAGCAAGGTTTAACACTGGAACTTAGAACTTTGTCATATTCTGGAACAAAGAGAAAAGGAGGGAAGAAAGGAAAGATTTTGTGGAAATTCATTCATGAAATCAAAATTAATTGCAGGAAATGTCTCAAGTCCAGTGTTGAACCATTCAACACAGATACGACACTGAGGAAATCAGAATCTCTGGCTCAGGTGAGTGGTGCTGGTCACATAATGGAGGGCACAGCGGGGATCAAACAACTTACAGAGACAGTGCCTTCTGGCATGCATGGGTGACGTTCATTTCTTTCTCTAACTCATTCTGATCTGAGAAACCATCTGGGCACTGTCCGGGGCTGCTGAGTCTGGCTCGGTGGGAAAAAGCCATGCAGGAGGGGAGCAGAGGGGCCCACCATGGACTAGGCCTAGGCCTGGGGGGTGGGGGGCGCGCACCAGGCACACAGAGACACATACAATGCCCGCCAAGCTGGAGAAGAGCGTGCGAACAGCGCTGGGGCTGCTATACAGCCCTACCATACAAAGGACTCTCAGAGAGTGCAGGATCAAAACCCGATAGTAAACCAGAAAATACAAACGTCACACTTAAAATTTAAGACTTCCAAAATACTAAATATAACATATCAAATACAAAAAACTGTTCTAATATAAACTACCAAATAAAAAAATAGTTCTAACTCACTAACAGAGGTCACAGATAAATTTCCGCTATCAAATGAGAGGACAGCATGACAACAAATCAGTCCACTCATGGAGGAGGTGGTGACATCTTCTTTTACCGTCTGACCCAGGGGTCCCACTTCTAGGAACACTTTCTAAAGACAGCCCCCATCTAGGGATAAAGCCTGAGTTACGATTCAGCACAGCACAGTTTCTAGCTGCATCGTATGACCTGCCCAGGAGAGGAGCCCACGAGGGAGTTCCACACAGCCAGTGTTAAGGGCCCACTAGAAGCTGAGCTGGAGGCCGTCCAAGAGGGACTGCTAGGGTTGAGAGGGCCGCTACGCTGCTCCTCTCGTAAGGTATACAGAGAAAAAGCGGTGTGTGCACAAGACACACAGCAGGGCCCGAGGAGGTCAGTGCTACAGAGCTTGCCAAGCAGGCACCAAGCCTTGGGTTCCACTTCCAGCACTGCACAAAGATTAACCGGAGACCAGACTGTCACCCACCCACGAGGTGGGGCAGAGAGGGGAGCTTCTCAGAATGGGAACGGGGAAGTAGAAATGAAGAAGGAGTAACGTTCTCACACTTCTGGACAAACCTTTCCAGCTCACACATAGCACCACTGATGTTTCACACACCCAAAACAGGGTTTCTCGCTGTTGGAGAAAAGTTACAGATAAGGATAGTCAGAACACTGCTGGTGCTGGCTTGGAAATGGAATTTGCAGGCTTGCAAGATGGTTCAGCTGTCTAAAACGCCTGCTTAGGCAAACTTAGGCAACTGCAGGGACCTCAGTTCAATTCCCAGCACCACCACATGCTTCACCAGCTCTACTCCTAGGGCAGGCTGAGCTGGCCATAATGTAGAAAGAAAAGAAAAGAAAAGAAAAGAAAAGAAAAGAAAAGAAAAGAAAAGAAAAGCAAGCAAGCTAGCTAGCTTGCCTGCCAGTATGAATACACATATGGATAGGTCCATATAAAGATGTGGTCTACACAGGCTCAAGCACAGGCCATGTGTCCACAGCTCTCTCCCTTGGGGTGAGACACAATGACACCCCAGTGGCAACAAGCATGTCTGAGTCCATCCTCCAATAAAACTGCACCAGTGCCTTGCAAAAGCGGCTAGCTCCAGAACCAGGACACAGAAGGCATGAGATAAGACCTGAGCAGGGGTGGCCAAAACAAGGAAGGGGACTGATTAAAGGGCACAACAGGAGCTGACTGTAGGAGCCTGCAGGATCAGAACAGAAGTAACGGATTACTGTAGGCAAGATCCACGCAGATACTGAGGTGCAGGTGAAATATGGAGAGAAACAGCACGTGAACCTGGCGCCCAAGTGACACATGGCGATCACAGAGTAAATCAAGGAAACTTCATTATCTGCTGCAGCCTTACTACCTACTGTTATCTGCAGGTGCCACCTTACCCAAGCGTTGGGCAGGTCCAGGAGGCTGCACTGTCCCTGCCCTCAGATTCCCTTGGGGCACTGGAAGCTCCCCAACTCTCCTACCCAGCGCGCTGCCATGGGCCAGGCCCCAGTGGGGCCACAGGTGTCGCCAAGCCTTGGGGCCTAAGGCCTCCAGCACCGGGAGAGGAGAACTGCTGCCGTTGGCGAGCCTGTCTGCATGCGCTGCTTTGGAGGCCCAGGCAAAGGAACACGGAAAACACCACTTCCATGACAGTCCTGCCAAAAACGCCTGCTCCGGGCAAGGGGAGCTCTGCAAAGCAGCGGTCTTTGGTCTTTGTAAGTGGCTGGACCGAGAACAGTCGGCCCGAGGCATGTCAGAGGCCAGGTGAACAGGGTGCCAACTGCGTGCAAGGCGCTGGTGGGAGCAGGGGGTCCCTGGCCGGTGGGGCGGTCGATGAGTGAGGGGCAGTTCAGCTGGCGGCTGAGGAACGCCAAAGCTGCAGACTTGGTACCGTTTTCGCAATTTTCTCAAATTACTCCAAAATAAAAAGTTAAAATGTTGTGAACACAGAGAACACTGCATGGACT
This sequence comes from Capromys pilorides, assembly GCA_004027915.1. Taxonomy (NCBI): domain Eukaryota; kingdom Metazoa; phylum Chordata; class Mammalia; order Rodentia; family Capromyidae; genus Capromys; species Capromys pilorides. The sequence goes on from PVKN010006815.1 coordinate 22,607, forward strand.
GGTATGACACTTTAGGGAACCCCAGGGAAGGCGCAGAGGAGGTGCAGCTCACAGTCCCGCTCCCCTGAGCCAGCCTCACCCAGCCCCAGCCGGCAGATCCCGGTGCCGCGCCTGGCCAGCAGAGGGCACCACTGGGCTCCCACCCCTCCGGCTGCGGGAGCTTTGCAGATGCCGCCCACTTCTCAGAAGGGATCGCACAGGGAGGACGCCTGCAGCTCTGGCACACACGCTAGCCGGCGGGCGCTTGGTCTAGAGCCACACACATCGTCCTCATTAGTAGCCTGTCACCTTTATTACTACTTAGCAACATTTCCCCCATTCTGATCACCAACGTGGCTTCTGACTCCTGGACAAGGCCTAATTCTTTCTCTTTAACCAACCATTTACACTTTTAAAAAATTGAAAACGGAATTATTTCTTCAGTACCAAACACATAGTCTGAGCTGAGTTCTCATGTTTAGTTCTAAAAGTTTCCAACTACATGGAGATTCACCCATAAATTTAGAGAAAAAAGCTAACTCAGTGATTAGCATGATTATTTTTATGTCCCTAAGTACACAGATTACATATTAACAAGGACCTTCTAATACACCCGTGATCCCAGCACTCAGGGGGCTGAGGCAGGAGGATAGCAGGTTTAACACCAGCGTGGGCTACTGAGCAAGGTCAAAGCCCCCCTACATTATATAGTGGGAGCCAGTCTCAACCAAAAAATACAACAGCACTGCCTTCTCTAGTGTGGCTTTGGCGGTGGGGGATGGCGGCAGGGGTCTAGTTGAACAATTTCACCCAAACCTTTACTCAAGAGCCAGCAGTTGCACACCATTTACTAATTTTGTATTTTAGGGGACGAGCTATGAAAGTCCAGTTACATGTCTGCTTACTCTTGTAGGTTAATAGGTCACTGGCCACCCAATAATGTACCAGTTGGGTGCCAGGGCACATCGCACACACAGACACACACACACAGACACACGCACACACTCTGAGATGCACAGAACTTTCGGCGGCAGCCTCACTGTGCAGTCCAGGCTGACCCTGAACTTGCAGCTGCCCTATATCACCTCCCCCAGAACCGGGCCTGCAAAGTGTGTGACACCACGCCCAGCATTTTCTTTCCTGAAGAGCAGTGTGTATACTCCTCAAAGACAGGAAAAAGCCACCGCCTGGAAGCAGGGAGGGCGGCTTTGCTCTGCTGTGCACAAGCGCAGGGTGTTGTTTCCAGGAGGGGATGGGTCTGGTCTGTGGTCCGACCTATGGGCCAGACTCAACACAACCACAGGCCCACTCTTTTTGGCTGTGGGAGGCTGGCTGACCCCAGCCTCACCACCCTGGGGTGTCCTGGTCATGACTTGGGATGGATTACTTTCCCCAGGCTCTAGCACCCTGCGCAGTGCAGAGGAGGCGGCCAGGACCATGTTCCCTGCTCCATCAACCCACCCACCTGTGAGAAGCGGGGCTGTGGGGCTGCCCTCCTCCACCAGTTGAATGTCTCAGAAGGTAACACTGCTATGCTTGCACAGAAAGCAAAGGCGCTTCCTAAGTCAATGTTAAGACAGGGAAGGAAACACACTGAGCCCTGAGGCAGAGACGTCATGGGGGAGCTACTTAAAGAGGACAAAACTGGGGCTGGCCAGAAAGCTCAGGGAGCTGAAGTGCCAGCTTACGCAGGCGCAGGGGCTGGGGTTTGATCTCCTCTGCAGTGCCCTGCCGGCCCCCGGGGCGCTGGGACAGTGACTGAGACTGGGAGACACTTTCTGGAATCGCAGCATTTGGGAGGCTGAAAACAGGCGCATCACTACGAGTCTGGTCTGTGCGGCGAGACACTGCAGACTCTGTACTAAGTACATTAAAAAAAAAAAAAAAAAAGATGAAAGGAAGTATTCATTTCCCCCAACGCGGTGGCCAAGATGCTCAGGAGACAAGGCACACGCACAAGGCGGGTTAAATGCCTTTTACACCCTGTAAAAGTGCACCACTCACAAACTGGAAATAATATAAAGACAAGTGAAAAAGAAAGGCAAGCACCAAGCCAAGTCTGCACGCAGACAGACGCTGCAGGGTGCACCCGGCCCACGAACAGGTCCGCACACACAGCTGCAGGCTGCTGAGGCAGTGGGCAGGCGCGATCCCAAGCAGGCCAGGGTGACGGGGCAGCAGGGTGGTGGGGTAGGGGGTATGCGGACCCTCGGAACCTGGCCAGGGTCAGTCGTGGTCCTCAGGCAGTGCGGGTAAGGAATTCTTACACTGCAGCCGTCAGTGCTACATAAAAGCTGCTTCAGCTCAAGACAGCAGGAACTGCGGGGAACCGGGACAGTGGAGGCAGCCTTCCGTCTCCCTTCTCTTTACTAACAGGGAAAGACTTAAGATGGGCAGCTGCAGGAGGCTAAGTACCGTAGGGGCTCAAAATACCATGGAGCAGGGTGGAAGCAGAAGCTGGAGAGCCAGGTACACAGCCTCCGCGCGGGAGGAAGGGGAGCTGCATGGTGTCCGGTGGCCCCAGCGGAGGGATCTCGCAGAAAACCACTGCCTCCAGGGCAAAGTCCCGTGCACACCTCCACCCAGGTCGCAAGGCGCAGGGCAGGGACTGCGGCAGCCTGACACCTCGGAGCTGCAGGAAGGAGGAAACCGTGGGAACAGCACGCGGGGCAACAGGCAGCGAGGAGAAGAGCGGGGAGATCTGGTCGCAAGCTGCGGAGGGCAAGCTGAGGGTGGAGCCCCGCTCAGCCGGGACCAGAACTCTGGCTAAGCCCTGAGCCGACAGAAGAGGGCGCTCTGGAGCTGCGGCTTTGGAAGCTCTCCGCCGACCCCAGGAGAACGGCACAGACTACCCACAGATCCAGCTAAACAGCGAGAAAGGGAGGTGGCTGAACTGCACAAAATCGTCTCAGCAATGGCAAAAGCGAAAAGTCCAGCTCAATGAGCAAGCAATGAATGCACAGCAGAGGACACGCTTATAAACAGACGAACTGCGACCTAGTGGCTACAGACACACCGGACCACCCTTTGCTGCAAGGGCAAAAGAGCACGGATGCCCGGCAGTACCCACAATGTCTGAACTGGGGAAGAGCCACCTAGAGACTGCTTACAAAGCCAGGGAGCTGAAACAACCCGAACTACAAGCAAGGGTAACGGAATGGAGTTCGTGGCTTTCTGGCGGGGCGCTGACTGCCCAACTCCCTCTGCAACGCGGCAGAAGGCCCCAGACGGCGGAGCTCACCCTGCACCACAGGTGCGGTGAGGGACATCAAGCCTTCCAAGCCCACAGAAAGCAGAGTGACTCTCAGACGCAGCGCGCGAAGGGCCAAGCCCACCTGACAGCTTCCCCGTACTGTGCCGAGGGAACCACACGCAGCCTGTGTGGTGAAGACAAGGTGGCAAATCTGTGACTCTGATGCCACACCCTGCTAAGGTGGCACAAGCCAGGCTGGCAGAATAGCAGGACAGCAGGGGGAAGGCTCAGACAAAAGAATCAAGAGACTATTGGCTCATCTCTACCGAGTACTTAGTGGGGGGGGATTCAGAGTCCCCAGTTGTACTGGGCAGCTCACTGTACCCCACAGTCCTTAGGAGTGCAGGAGCTCTGTCACAACAGTGTAGGCCCAGTTTTCAGCTAGGAGACAACAATGAGGAGAATGTGACTCACCCAAACAAGAGTCAATAAACACACAAACGAAGTCTGGGTGAGCCTGGACACTGGGCTCAAGAGATTTCTAAGCAGACTCAAATCATCTTGAAGAACCTTGAGAATGTGCTCAAGGAACTGAACTGAAGGGTAAGACCGTGTAAGTGCGCAGGCACGCAGCCCACGCAGTGGAGGAAGATGGAACCAGAAAAGTGAAGGTTCTTGAGCTGAACTCAACTAGGCTGGCTAAGGACAAACCTTGGTGCTTTCTTCTACCATCTGCAACTGACTTAAATAGAGAATAATCTAAAGAAAAAGAACAACAAAAAATAACTTTTTTCAACTTTAGTACAGGTTCTATAGGGTCTTGCTACACCGATCAGACTCACAGTGATCCTCTTGTTTTCAGCCTCCCAAGCACTAGGATTAGGGGCACATGCCAAATATACACACAGTCCCAGTAGCTGGCTCGGCGTGCCCTGGGGGCAGGGCCCGCACTGCACACTGGGGATCCCTGGTCCCCTGAGCCATCTGGCCGGCCCAAAAACAGACTTTAAAAATGAGCAGAATCCAAAGACCACTGTGACTCCTCACTACAAACTACAGATGTACAATCACACTGGGAACACTGCCGGGGAGAAAATTTCTCAACCAAGAATCCTAGCATCTAGAAAAATTAGCCTTTAAATGTTAAAATTATTATAAGGTTGATTCTCGTTGAATTATGAGTACTTATTGGTAGATCTGCACTATCAAAACAAACAAAAAGTCCTGGAAGAAGTTCTCTAGTGCAAATGGAAATTCTACTAGCTGACAACATGGACTGAGAGAAGAAAAGAAGAGTGAGAAAGGGTAACTATACGGACATGAACAGGGCAGCTTAGAGGGAAATCCACACCACTACAGTCTGACAGGTTCACCTCGTCTACGAATGTAACTGACACAAACGCCAGTACCACGGCTGAGCGAGGGAAATGAAGAACTCCTGAAATTGCTTGTTCACCCAGAGATTCAGTGTTGGTACTAAGTGCACCACAACACTGGCCTGAGTATCGTAACCTCTAGGTCAGCAACGGACCCCAAAAGCAGGTATAGCTAGAAACTTAAACAATTCAAGTGGAATATAAATTTCTGATTAACACAAAAGAGGGAAACAAAAGCACACAAAATTTCCTCCATAACACAAGCACAAAGTAAGAGACCTAAGTGTAACCACAACCACCACTGTAAAAATAAATGGTAAGCAGCTGGATCCCAAGGCAGACTGTCAGGCTACGTACGTTATTTTTATTTTCAAGAACCAACTACATGGGGCCGGTGAGATGGTTCAGTGGTCTAAAGCGCCTGCTTAGGAGGGCTCAGGCAACTGCGGGGACTGCGGTTCGATCCCCGGCACCACATGCTGCGCCAGCGCCACCACCAGGGCAGGCTGAGCCAGCCACAAAATGAATAAACAAACAAACACAACAAGCAAATAAATAAATAAATAAAATTAAAAAAAAAAAAAAAAAAAAAAAAAAAAAAAAA
>PVKN010006816.1:0-27753 GCA_004027915.1 Capromys pilorides
ACAACAGCATCTCCAAAGAAGTATTACCTAGCAGAAAAGCATGCTTTTGGTTCAATACCAGAGCTTATTGAATATCATAAGCACAATGCAGCAGGTAAGTAAGCTGTTAATTTCTATTTCAAATATGAACATGTGATTAGAATGATCAGGCATGTAATGTATTCTCATTGCAAGTTTTGTTTTATAGTTAGTTAATTGTTGAATATGATTGATAAAAAAATTACTGCATGCTAATGAAATTATAGATCCAAAGAAAAATGAGACATATTATCAAGTTTCATAAGAAGCTCTGTTTTACCCTTAGGATAGGAATTATTTTAATAATACATAGGAAATATTCACATTTCTGTGCTTTATATTCTTGATACTAAACTAAAATTCAAACTATATCTTATTAAGCCAGGTGTAGTGGCATGTGCCTATAGTCCCAGCAAGTTGTGAGGCTGAGGCAGAAAGATTGCTTGAATTCAAGGGCTCAAGGCCAGCCTGGGCAATCTAGAGAGACCCTGTCTCAAATTTAAAAAGAGAGAGAGAAAGATATCTGTGTTTTAGCATAGTCCCAGGAGCTGTCAGATGAGTGAGGCTATTATTCTATGCTATAGGCTTCAGAAGAGTGGTGTGTAAGATACTCCCAGACTTGTGGTGGAATTATGTCCTATAAGCCCATCATAAGTACAAATAGCCTAAATTACAGTGTATTCATTTCACATAACCTACTAACCACTTGGTTAGCAGCACAGTAGGCTGAGTATGCAATGTAGTGTCAGTCCCACAGCTGACTGAAGCTAAGGATCACTACGACCACTGACCATCCTCAAAGGGTCACACTGTACATTGCTAATTCACTATCTGGAAAGATCCAAAGTCACTAACTGTGAAGATTCAATTTGGAAATCAAGTAATTTCCCATTGACTGCATATTGCCTTTGTGCAGTTGTAAAGTTAAAAAATTTTAAGCCAAAATTCATATCCCAACTGTAATCATGTGCCCAATTTTCTTTCCAAATCTCAGCTCTGCTGAGCATCTGATTGGTAACAATACAAAAGCCAAAACAAAAACAACAATAACAAAAAAACCTAAAACCCCACAAATCAGTTATGCCTGTTAAAGTTCCTTAGGATGAAACAGCACACTGTCTAGCCTAACAAAACAAAATTTTTGCAAAGCCTATTGTTCTTTTGTGAGTGCATTTTTACTGAGCTATAATTTATGCACCAAAAATTTATCTTTTTAAAGTGTGCAGTTTTTAATATATTTACAGAGTTGTGCTGTCACCATAACCTAATTTTAAGAGCATTGTCATCATCCTCCAAAGAAATCTTGTACTCATTAGTATTCACCCATCTTTCGCCAGCGAGCCCCAGGCAGCCACTGACCTACTTTTTGTCTGTGTAGATTTGCCTGTTCTGAACATTTTATGTAAGTAGAATCATGCACTATGTGGTCTGCTGTAACTAGTTTCTGATTCTGAGAGTTTGCAGTGTAATGTTTTTGACAGTTTTACGTGTTGTATCATGTGTAAGTGTTCTATCCTACCCTTTTAATTGAAAAATCTACAAGTTTATTGAAATAATCAAAAATTATAAAAATGCACAGGGCTGGGCACACAGGAATTAAACAGTAACCGCTAGTTGTTGAGTTACCATGTAGAACCTAGCACAATATTTATGAGGTGGTTAGGTTCTTAGGCCAACATATAAATCTACATTTTACTCTTTAATAAAATAATAGTTCTGCAGTATGCTAGTGCTAAGGGTGAGACAGAGGGTCAGCTTCTCTAACTCCAAATCTAGGGACTCAGGATCTTAATCCCCACCTGTTGTAGTAAGAAGGCACCTTTCATCTATTTATGGAAGCCAAGACATAGCTGGATGTATATAAACTGTAGACACAATGAGCTTGGAGGCTATGCTGAAGATATTACTAAGAATTCTGGAAAAATATGAATCTCCAAGAAAAGTTTTTGCTTTGATGAGTTTGCTGAGCACAACCCTTAGAAATTAACCTGTGTGTTCTGCTTATGTCTAATATGTCCGAAGAAGGGCTTCTTGGGAAGATGGAATTTCTAAATTCAGGCAGTCTTTTGAATGAGGTATTCATTTCCTTTTATTTAAATGAAAAACCATTGCATGTCTTGTGTTTAGACTGGCTTCCATGAAGAATGCTGATAGGAACAGTTGTATACAAGTGTTCATGGAAATGTGCTGGGAAGTGTGCTTTCATTTCCCTTGGGTGTTGGCCTAGGAATGGATTTGCTAGATCATATGGAAATTCTGTGCTTAAAATTTGAGGAAATAATTCATATTGATTTATCCTAAGATAACTTTGTATTTACTGTTATGTTTTTCTTTGTTAACATTCCCCTGCTTTTTTCTTTTGTGTTCTTGAATAAGGCTTATGCTGGCCATTGTTTTGATTCATGACAAACATATACTTAGCACTTACTGCATAGTAAAAAAACAGGCTATGTTTTAGGAGACTGTGTTGCACTAAAGAGTCACTGTTCCTGAGTCTTCCAGGTCTTACTCCCTAAGAGGGGACAGTGGTGTATATAGCAGTTTTAAATATGTACGAAATGTACTGTAATAGAAGAAATAGAATACTCTAGGTGTTTGTAGAAGAAGCACCTACTATTTCTTATTTATTGCCATAGACAACTTAGGTTAAAGGATTTAACTTGACTCATTTCTAATAATTGATGCTTCCCATTTGTTAAAATTTCAAAGTCCAAATTTTATGCAAAAATTGCTAACACTGAATTGTGTCAAGCAAATCCAAGAGATGAAGAAATGGAAGAGTAAATCTGAAGTAGACCAGTATAATTCTTTTTCATAGTTTAATTCTCATACTGGGAAAGAACATGAAGTAATTGCTGGTAGCAGCTGTTAGAAACCTCTTAATATCCTTTAAAAATGTTTCAGAAAAGAGGAAGCTAGCACGATGCCTGACATAAAATAGCAGGAGTTAGAAGAGAGTATGTTGGCTGAGCGCATGAAGCTCGGTGCTGTTGTCCACACAGGAGACGAGCAGCAAAGGAGTGCATGGAAGTGTTCTGTACATATGTTTTGGCCATGTAGAATGGTTAAGAATGACTTCAACTCTGTTCTTTGCTTCCTAGGACTTGTCACAAGACTGCGGTACCCTGTTAGTACAAAGGGAAAGAATGCACCAACCACAGCGGGCTTCAGCTATGGTAACTCTCGCTGTGTGCTTTTGCACTGGCGAATTTCCCTTGAATCCTTAGAATCCTTACAGGATTCTAAGGATTAGAATCAAATTTAAACAAATCAAATTAATAACAAATTTAGATGTGTAAGATTCCACTCAGTGGAACATTTTAAAAATATAAATTTATAGTCTGGGTCTTTAAATGATTATGCTTTGTAGCCAGTGTAAGCCTAAGTTTTCTATTTTATTTGTAAAAGTTTTTTCTTTATTAGTACATGTTTGTAGTACACAGTGATTACGTTTCTCATGGGGAGCCCATGTACCTTTATGTAACACATCTGAGTTCCTTGCTCCTCCTCTCTTCTGCTTTCCTCTCCATCTCTTGATCTTGCCATCTGCAGAAGCTATATCTCCCTATTTTCTAGTATTTATCTTTTATTCTTTGTTGATATTCTGGGCTTTCCATATGAGAAACTATGTTATATTAAAACTTGTGCATCTGATTTATTTCACTTAACATTATGGCCTCAATTCATTTTTCTATAAACAATTTAAGGTTATCCTTCTTTATGGTAGAGTAGGTTTTCTATATTCATCATTAATAATTCTGTTAACAACTTTTTTGTTTGTTTTGTCTTTTTGAGACATGGTCTCTCTATGCAGTTCAGACTGGCCTTGAGCTCACCATGTAGCTCAAGCTAGTCTCAGTGCAAAATGATCCTCTTGCCTCAGCCTCAAACAGCACCACATCCAGCTAGCAGAAAACTTTTTGTGAATAAAAAAATTAAGTTTATAACATTACATCTAAAACAAACTGTAGCCTTTCCTGGTCTGCATTGGCTTTGTAGCTTCCTCTCTGGAATATAAGGGTAGAGGTAGCAGGGAAGGCTTGCGACTTGATTGTTTTTGTTGCTTCTGGCAAAAACCTTTTAAAATAGCAGGTTGAATTCTAACTCGGTAAAGTGGAGGAAGAGAAAAATCCAGGATGAAGAGTGATAAAGGAGGAAGTATATATTTTAAAGCACCTGGAGACCCTACTTGTACATGAAATAAATGGGACACACATGCGTAAATATCTCATTGTCTCCCTAGTATGAGAAACTGAAAGAGTAGGAAAGATTAAAATGTACGTAGATATTTTGAAAAGGGAAAAAAATGTTCAAAATGAAAAAGGAAATAGAGGGAAGGGGGAAGGAAATGAGGGAAAATAAAAAAATAAAAGAAGGTAAAATAGAAACAAAGCTTTATAAATAAGAAGGGGAAGAGATGGGTTTAAGGATGGGGAAAGGAAAAGAGAGAAAGAAATCTCTCTCTTATATGAGAGAAGGACATCTCTCTCATATACCCTAGGATGATTCATAGAGTTAATGCAGTCATTTTTATTTATTTATTTTTTAAAAAAGTTTATTTTAGGGCCGGCAAGGTGGTTCAGCGGTCTAAAGCGCCCACTTAGGAAAGCTTAGGCAACTGCAGGGACTGCGGTTCCATCTCCGGCACCACATACTGTGCCAGTCCCACCCCCAGGGCAGGCTAAGCCGGCCATTTAAATAACTAAAATAAAATGTCTGAAAATTATTGAAAAAAAAAAAGTTTATTTTATTTTCTTAAATCTCATGTATTTGTTTGTGTTATTGCCGGCTCAGCCTTCCCTGGGGATTGGGGGGCAGTGCAGCATGTGGTGCCTGGGATCGCCCGCGTTCCCTGCGGTGAGCCTAAAGTTTCCGATGCACGCACTTTAGACCACTGAGCCATCTCACCAGCCCAGTCATTTTGTACCTAACTTGTCCCAATAAACTTAATAAAGTGTGCCACTGTGAGATACCTGAGCTTTCAGTTTGCTTGTCAGCAGCCCATTATGCAGTCTCCCCCTCCTGCCCGCCTTTGCTTGTGTGTCCTGTGACCTTAGGCTGCAGCTCTGCTCTGTGGTTCCCACTGCTTGTTACTTTGAGGTTGATCTTGGTTAGCCTTCCCCCCACCCCTTTGACAGCCTTCTCCTTAGTATCTGTTGTTGCTATCCCTCTGTCTTACAGAGAAGTGGGAGATTAACCCTTCGGAGCTGACCTTTATGCGGGAGCTAGGGAGCGGGCTCTTCGGAGTGGTGCGACTGGGCAAGTGGCGAGCCCAGTACAAAGTAGCCATCAAAGCGATTCGAGAAGGGGCCATGTGTGAAGAGGACTTCATAGAAGAAGCTAAGGTGATGATGTAAGTCACTGTCTCCTTCCAGGCTTCACTTTTGTATTACAGAGTGGCCCCTCCCCAGCCAACCCACCTGCCCCTGTCTTTGCCTCTCATAACTCTGAGTATGACCTCACACCAGGAAGCTGACGCACCCAAAGCTGGTGCAGCTCTATGGTGTGTGCACTCAGCAGAAACCCATTTACATCGTCACTGAGTTCATGGAACGAGGCTGCCTTCTGAATTTCCTGCGGCAGAGACAAGGCCTCTTCAGCAGAGACACGCTGCTGAGCATGTGTCAGGACGTGTGCGAAGGGATGGAGTACTTGGAGAGCAACAGCTTCATCCACCGAGACCTGGTAACCAAGCTCCCCTGCCCTCCCGGGAATTCCCAGGCCTGGCCTCTGTCACACTGGCTTGGCCGATGGCCAGTGGTATATTTAAAAAGGACCCAGTTTTTGTTTCTAATGATGTTTCACCTCATAATTTTAAAGGAAATACTTTTATGAACTCTTAATAAGTTTTATAGAGTATCTCAAACCAAGTTTTCATATGTTATTTGATCTCCTGGAAAATCCAGTGAGCTAGCTAGTCATAGAAGGCTTATTACCCTTACTGTATTCAAGATAAAAATCTGGGCTTCAGAGAAGCCTGATGGGATAAGATAGAGAAGTTAGGGTTGGCTTGCTTCTGACTAAATCCTAAACTCTTCCACCTCACACTGTACACGGAGCTGTCTGAGAAATTCTTTAATTTCTTTTCTCCCTCAAACCACCAGGAAAAGATGGAGGCTCATCTGAAAGTTACAGAGCAAAGAAAGTTGATACTGATGATGTTTTTTCCATTTTTTAGTACTATTAATAAGAAATAACAATGAGACAGTTTCATAACACATTAGTAGAACAGTCACAATAATTAATACAATACATATCACTGTCTTCATAGTAGTTGTTCTATGCAGACATAATAACTTTTACACACTATTGGTACAAATATTTCTTCTCATTGAACTAAGAAAAAGTAGACATATGTATAGTCCAATATTCCATTATAGCAGTGGATTATCAGCAGAACTGGCATCAGAAGCTGTTAACTTGAGCTTTTTACAGTTCAGCATCTGAGTGTCAAAGATACTGATTTTAAAATAATTGTGATGGAGATAAGTCTGAGACATTAGTAAGAAAATGGATACATTTTGAGACTGTAGTGCTAAGTGAAATAAATCAGGCACAGAAAGTGAAAAACCACATTGTTTCTCCTATATGAGAAATCTAAAATCTAAATATTTTAAAGAGAAAAATAGAAGAAGTGCTAGGAAACAGGGATGTAGCCTTGTGGAGATGGGAAGGGGGGTGGGATGGGGAGGAGGGAGGGCAGTGAGACGAAGGGAAAGTAAAATGATTAAAATGTGAATGTATCTATGCCAGTTCCCTAAGATACTTGCAATTATGTACTGCAAACATAGACCAATAAAAATTGTCACAGTGTGTAATTGGGGCACAAGGCCTTGTCCAATAGACATGGTACGTGATTTATGGTGCTCATGCTCAGTGATGAGAAAGAACACCTCTTAGTTATATTAGTGCCCATGAACTAGTCACCTTCCTCTTTGATACTTATGGAACTGATGCAAGTTGACCATCTGCACAAGTGTGGTAGACTGTGTTACACACAGACCTTGTCATGGTGAAAACAAGTTCTGATATTATTTCTGCCTGTGATACTGGCAATGGTCAGTAGTACCCATTAAGGAAGATTCTCATCCTTTTGTTTCCCTGGGGAAGAATCCTACTGACCACAGAGTGAAGGCACAATAGATGTCTTTAGAGGAAGGGAGACAACTAACCCTTTCAGAATCTTAACATGCACTCATCAGGAGAAAAACTCATATAAGTGGCATTGCCACACACACAAAAGGAGTTTGTGGGTAGTCAGGAAGAAAACAAAATATGAGTTCTTCCTTTGGAGAAATGCCACATTTTTCTATCAAATTATTATCTTAAACTTTGAAAAATGGCCAAGAAATACAATTAAATAATCCTGATATTTTCTATGACAAGTTGAGAATATCATGTTTTTTTTTATTTTTTAATATCATGTTTTAATATCCTGGAAACCTCATAAATGATGAATGGGACACTGTTTATATACAAGCATTCTTTTTTAAAAAATGTATTTAGTACAGGGTCTCACTACACAGATCAGACTTGTAGTGATCCTCCTGTTTTCACCCTTCCAAGTGCTGGGATTACAGGCATATGCCATCATGCTCAATCTCAGTCATGTCTCAGTGTGCCCCAGAAGTGAGGCTGGCTTGGCAAGCTGGAGTTCAAACCTGGTCTCTGCACCTGCCTAAGCAGGCACTTTAGTTCCCTGAGCTATCTGGCTGACCCATACAAGCATTCCTTTGGCAGCTTAGAATTAAGGTGGCTGATGGCTGGCTGATCATCATCTTGATGGTTCTGTGTTATGAAACTCACTACTAAGAATCTGGAAGAAGGACTTCAAGAAATTGTGATACTTAGTAAGAAAATCACATAGTTAAGTGAGAGTAGAGCCGTAAGGAGAAAAACGTGTCACCCTTCCTATTGGCCTTTGTAAAGATGATATGACAATACCTTATTGAAAATGTGACTTTCTGACCTAATTTTTTCTTCTTATTATTTCATACATACACTGGAGACACAGGGATAATGATAATTTATATGAAGACATTTGTACCCTTTTAAAATATTGAATGAATTATAGTCAATGATAGAATAAATTACATTTTTCTACTGTTATTGTGGAATTTTTAAAAATTACTATGTCATTAGTAATTTTAAAAATTACTGTTTTCCAGGCTGCGAGAAATTGTCTCGTAAATGAGGCGGGAGTTGTGAAAGTGTCTGATTTTGGAATGGCAAGGTATGGTTGAGTACATATGTTTGGAGGTTATGTTCACACACATATTGTTATGTGGAATTAATAAGTGCAGTAATTAATACAGAAATTTTCACAGTTTTGAGACAAATGTATTAAAATAACCGTAGATTGTGATATTAATAATTCCACTAGGTGGTAGAAGAGCCTGCTAAGTACACAACTTTTCACCCTGGTTTTCACAAGACATTGGTGGTCAGATGCATAGTTTAACTAAGTCTGCAGTGCTTTGATCACTTAATTTCTGTAATTTCAGTAAAGTGATTTAAAGGACCATAAAATGTAGTTTGTCTCTTTCACTGATCCATTTCTCCATGCATAAAAAGTGAAGTGCATGCTGCGTGCCAAGCACAACCCCAGGATCCAGAGCGGAGACTGAGCTTTGTGCACCTCCATCCAGTGCACTGTCTGCTCTGGAGGAAGAAGAAGCATAAGGGCTGCAAGCAGTGTGTGCGAGAGCAGGGCCCACCAGCATGCAGTGGCCTGCTGAGCTGCTTACACTGCTGTTCCGCCTGCGAGCCAGAAATGGAGTGTGCATTTTTAAATGGTTGAAGAAAATTCAAAGACTAGACTGAAGGCTGTCTGAAAAGCCTAAGTCAGTGTTCATAAAGGTAGCATTATTAAAAAAAAAAAATGGTAGCATTATTGAGCCAGAGCATTGCGTATTTGCCAATGTGTGGTCTGTGGCAGCAGTGCTACACAGGTGCAGTTGACAGTTGTCATAGGGACATGGGGCCTGTGGGATCTGAATGACTGTACATAGTATCTGGACCTTTTCAGAAAAAAATCTGATAAAGAAAGATAATTATGTCTTCAGGAAAGATAATTTAGGGTGGGACAGGAGTAATGGCTGCTCCTTAGATCTAGTGGCTAGGGAAGACCTTCTGTGAGACCCAAAGAGAGTAGTCAATCTGGTGAAAATCTAGGCATGAAGTATTCCAAGTGGAAGGAGCAGCAAGGGCAAAGCTTGATATCTAGGATGAGTTTGGACCACTCAGGAAACCAGAAGATGGCCAGGCTATTGGTCCATACGCAGCATTAGGAATAGCAGAGTGGCAGCCAAGGACTAGGCCCATGTGGAGCCAAGGTCAGCTCTTGAGTCAGCTTAGGTGGGTAGGTCAGGGAGCCATCACTGACAGCCTCTGACCCCAGAGCTGTTGACCACCCAGGGCTCTCTCTGGTTCATATGAAGAGATTGAGTATGGTGGCCAGTCCTCCATTTTCATATATGCCTTCTTCAGATACTTATCTTTTAGAAAATCTGTGTTTTCATATAATCTACAGTTAAAACATTCTTTGTGTACTAATTTCAGACTCCCTGACTGACAGAAGTTTGACCCAAGCCATTGTCTGCATTTGTAGCATTGTTTGCCATTGGCCATCTTTGTCTGTATTATACAACAAAGGAAGTTTCTGCATTTGTGTTAATATTTTCTCATAGCAACTTTTAGAGATTGTTGGCACATATAGTAATAGATATATTCCCCTTATAAATATGTACAGAACACATTGCAAAAGGGCTGAAACCCTCCCATCTACCACCTCTGATCAGAGTCTCCCTAGAAAGAGCCACTGTTTGTTACTAGCTTCTGTGTGTCCTTCCAGAAGGACATAAGTATGTACACATAGAAAAATGCTATGGTATTGCCTTAAATAACTGTGTGAGTGGGGATATCGTGGCATATAAATGTATTCACAGTACCATTCAAATACTTCATTTCACTTTTCTTTTTTTTTTAAGACACAGTCTCGGTTTGTAGTACACGTTGGTCTTGAGCTCACTATGTGGTGCAGATTGGGTTTGAATTTATGGCAATCCTCCTGCTTCAGCCTCCTTAGGGCTGGGAATACAAGTGTGCACCACCACACCCAGCCATTTTGCCTTTTCAGTTTGCTTTCTTCATAATCTATAGTTTTAAGTTGTACTCTGTGGAGTCATGTAGAGCACAAAGCATCTATCTGCCCCCTGTTCACCACTTCCATTGGGCAGGTCTCCTCTCACAAGTGGGCCTGTGGATGAGATTTCGATTAAAGAGCAAACTTGCTTTTAAAAAATGTTTGGAAGCTATTTTATTGTATTCTGCCCTTACTGCCTAATGAAATAAAAAGATAAACATAAAAATGAAAGTGTGGTTACTGATGTATCCCTCTCATGCCCCTAAATCATGTTGAGAGGAAAATGGAAATCAGCAGGTGTGGTCACAGAGGTGGCCTTTGGCTTCAGCTGGATGCTGACAGGACTTTACAAGTGTGTTTTTGATTATAAGAGAGAAAATGAAAGCACATGTAGAAAATATAGTTCATACTTCAGGCATACAAATCTCTGGTGTTCCTCCTCTAGGTATGTTTTGGATGATCAGTACACAAGTTCTTCTGGTGCTAAATTCCCCGTGAAGTGGTGTCCACCTGAAGTGTTTAATTACAGCCGTTTTAGCAGCAAATCGGATGTCTGGTCTTTTGGTAAGCCCTGCACTCATTTCCTCAGCTGTGCTTTGAGGAAGCAGATCGTTCTGTAACCTTTATCCTTTTTCAGGTGTTTTAATGTGGGAAGTATTCACTGAAGGCAGAATGCCCTTTGAGAAAAGCACCAATTATGAAGTGGTAACCATGGTTACACAAGGCCACCGACTCTACCGCCCGAAGTTGGCATCCCAATATGTGTATGAGGTGATGGTGAGATGTTGGCAGGAGGTATAGATATTTCTCTTTCTCTTATTGAATCTCGAGAGCACTTAGGGGTTGGGCTGAGTGGGTAGATAACATGCAGCCTTTGTAGCCTTAGGAAGGAGGGGCATGTTTTACAGTAACATCAAGCTGTCAGTAGGACGCCAACCCCCTCACTTCAGTTCTGAGTAACGAAAAGACCTGGAAAGTGCCAATACTTAATTTAAGAAATTCAGGCTGCTCCCTTAGTCCCATGTGACGGTCTTCCCCTGGGTGGATGAGCCAGGGACAGGGAATGGGCCTGGGGAAGTTGTTCCCTTCCTTTCTATGAGTCACTTGTGGAACTGAAGTATCATTCATTCACTGAGGAGAATTTCTCTCCCAAACTTCAGCTTCCCGTGATCTCTTTATTGAGTCTCTGGGAATTCTGGATGTCACCTCATGGAAGAGATTAGACACCAAGACAACTTTTGAAAAACTGACATTGACTGACATGTGCAGGGCCTATACCAAGTACTTTTGATTTAGTTCTCACAGCAACCCTTTCACGTGTGGAAGCTTCTATGGTGACTACTTTTTAGATGAGAAGATTTAGGCTCAGGAAGTTGTTGTTTGCCCTGGCCAGTTAGGGCAAGTGCCTATCTGAGCCCACAGCCCAGCCTCACTGTCACTTGCTATAACACCTCCCACCTCTGAGAGCACTGACTGGGGTGAGCAGAGACTTTCTGGGCAGGAAGTGGCACTGGGGGCAGGAGGAGAATGGGTCAGAGGTGAGGAGGTGGTTATACACATAGTGTGTACTCAAGGGTGGGGATTAGTCTGATTTAGAAGAGAGCCATGTGAAGCTTTCTGTGGAATGAAACTGGGGAAGAAAGGATGGGAAGGGCAGGTTACAGAGGCCTGTAGGTGAGCAAGACTTGATTTCACAGGCGCAAAGGAACTCTGAGAGGTCCTTCAAAGGAAACATGAAAGCATCCTCTTAGCCATGGCAGTCCAGCAGCACAGGGAGGTTCTCAGAGCAGAGACAGACATACGTGGAGATGCCTGCATCTTCTAGTCCCAAAGCTGCAATCTCCTTGCTGTAGTCTGTTGGGTTGCAGGAGTTGAAGCAACAAGACCTTTCTTGAGAGTGAATTCTGGCACCCACTGTTTTCTTTTTTAATTGTAGAAACCAGAGGGAAGGCCTTCGTTTGCAGATTTGCTGCGAAGGATAGATGAACTAGCTGAATGTGAAGAAACTTTTGGAAGATGAGTGGTGCTGCAACCAAGGACTTCCAGATTCCAGAGCCTGGGGAAGAAATAGCAGCTTGTGGCTGGATGATTTGGCACCTGGATGTGTGGCATGTTTAGCTTAGAAGGTTAAACAACTACAGCATTTACTTCTAGACCAACCTTCACGCTGTGACTGAATCCTCCAGATTGTGGAATTGTTAATTTAGCATTGGTGACTAACAGTGTGTGAGGATTTGTTCAGGTCTTAGGCTTTGTCCATTTTGGGGATACATGTGGGACCATGTTAGCTGGTGCAGGTAGAAGGCCAGGGTATGAGGGAAGGGGAGGGTACTGGCGCCATGCTGTAGGACCCGTTCATTTCCTTCGACTTTCAAAGAAATCTGGGCCTGGGACACTGTCTGAATCAGGAATATACCTTGGATCTTTGTTTTCAAGACTTTTTTGTCCTTTTGAGACAGGGTTTCACTATGTAGTTCAGGTCAGCCTTGACCTCACTTTGTAGCCCAGGTTGACCTTCAACTTGCAGCCATCCTCCTGCCTCAGCCTCTCAAGTGCTGGGATTATAGGCATGTGCCAACAAGCCTGGATTCAAGACTGTTCTTAGTATTACATTTAAAATATTTGTATGCTGTATGATTTTATAAATACATATAATATATAAAACTATATATTTATAAGAAACATGAGTTGTATTTTAATTTTGTAACATTTCAAACTCATTTTAGAATTAGACTGTTTGAACTGGTATCTCCTTTTTTTGTGGGTAAATATTCCATACCCAAGAGAGGAAAGTCTGGATCCTCTTTTAGCCCTCCTTTTATTTATATAGACATGTCTGGGTATGCCTTCCTAGCCTCAGCCCCTAAGATGCCCAGGTTAAATGCATATGACCCTGCTCACAGTGGCCATAGCCAAGTGAAATCAGGTGAAAATTTGAATGTGGGAATGAGTTGGTTCCTAAATCTTATGAATTTGCTCCAGGGCTCTGATACTTTGGTTGGAGGTACTAGGTCCTGGAGAAGCAGGTTCATGTGATGTTCCTAATAAAGACCAACCCACCTTCAGTGAGACCCCAGAGCAACTAGAGCTGCTGCAGAGTACAGGAAGCCCCTGAGAGAGGAGGAGGTAGTATTTACACCTATCCCCCAAACATTTCTAAGGAGCCTGGTTGGACTTGGCTTCCTGGCTCTGCAAGGGTTACAGTCATGGCCACCCATAAACACTGGTATCTCTTTTATCTGAGAGAGGGTTCTCACCCTTATCTACCTCTAAGATGCTAACTGAATCGGAGCCTCCCTTTGTCCTCATGAGCCCTCATGAGCCTAATGGAACAGATTCCCTCTCATTTGCCAGTAGCAGAGACCATGTCAATGCTTTTTTAGGCATTTGTCATGGTAGAAAGCTAAGGAAGGCCATGGCACCTTCCTTGGGGAGTTCTGTCCCCTCTGGGAATTATCATGGTTGCTCCTGCACTGTGAAACTTTCAGTGAACACGCAGAATGGAGCCTGCTGCTCTGAGGAGCTCGTCAGAAACAGTTTTGGTCTGAAGTCTGCCTGGCAGCCGGTCTGCTGAAGGCTGTGCTCATTGCATTCTTGTACTTTTTATGAGAGAGAAAAGCCACAATTTTACACATTCTTCCTCTTCTTGCTGTTTAACTGTGTCCCCATCACAAAAACATATGCACCTTGTAAGTAGCTTGCAAGCTACCGCAGGAGCCAGTACTGAGGAAGCTGTACCTTACTATCCCTGCTACCCCCAGCCCTTCTGGCCTTGAGGAGCTGTGGGGAGAAGAGGCAGTAGTGGAGTGAGTGAGGGAAGGTGCAGTTTCTACCCTGTCATCACTGACAGGAAAACAAGAAAGATAATACCTGGGAACATTGTCTTCAAAACTCTTTTCTCTAGAACTTAAAGAAAAAGTTTAAATATCTAAGGCAGAAGATTAAATAAAACAAAATAGAAGTATTCACCCAGAGCGCTAAAAAAGATCTTAATCTACAAGGCTGGAAATAGCAAGGGCAATGTGACTGTGTGTGTCTTCACTATTGCCCCTTCGTTAGTCACATTTGAGTTGTGTTTTCCAGGGGGACCAAGTAAGGCTGTCTAATACATTTTACATTGTTGGTATTGTGGTTCTCATGTTTCTCGGCTGTGCCTATGTTATTCATAAGGGCAGTTAGTTTTTAAATGTATCATTGGATTGTCTTCACCCCCAAATAAGCCCCTCACATGTCAATCCTGAGTCCTGGAGCCGAATGAGATATTCTAAAGCCTAGATTCCAGTTGTTTTTCTTAATAACTCCATAACTTTGGGCCAGGTCCCTTATCCTGTCTGTTCCTTTATTTTATTGTCTCTTCAGAAAGGACTGTCTGAATTGATAATTTTAAGACCCCTTTTACAAAAATTTTGTGATTTCTTGAAAATGTTGTTTGTAGTCTCCACCTACACATATGAGAAGGAGGAAATAATAGCTCGCCCCTGCAGGATGCAGACAGCTGAACATTCTTACGTAGGCCAGGAGGGAGTCATTCACATGCTTTGAGGTTTCTAGAATAGGAAAATAGGTGTGGTTAACTTTGCCCATGAGAAACATCCTGGGTGAATGCTGTCTTTAGCTAAATGACGTGCTTTTGTGAGTGGAGCCCAGCTGAAAAAGTGAAGTCTGTCTTATGTGGCCCTGCAGCAAGAGAGCCATGATTCTGTCTGCCCGTAAGTATGCTGGGCTTGCTCACTTGTTTTTGTGCTTGTGCTGGGCATGTTACTATGCACACATGGAAGCTTGGTCGCAGCTGGCACACCCCCAGTGGAATTTTGAAGACAGTTTTCTCAGATGTAGTGATAGAGTTGCTTTTTTGGAGGGGAGTGGGAGTCTTTTTAGACCACTGTGGTGATACAATGCTTGTAAATTTGCAGCACTGAGAACACAATGAAAATAGCAAATATCATATTGTTAAATCTACAATGTATATAGAAGTGGAGTCAGTGTGGAGTACTTGTTGTTTAGAGTGATATTAAGCATAAAGAACTTGGGGCTACCAACCAGGAGCCCGATTGCTAGTTCTAGCTTTGTTACATCCTTGGTGGTCACCCTGGCAACTTCTGAAGGTCACGTCTCTGTCCAGAATGAGCACTGAGTTTTACCTGCCTTCCCCTGAGATACTATAAAGAAGCAACAGATAAAAACAATGGATGAAGCTGAACTTAATTTTAATGTTGCTTTAGAAGACTATTTGATACATTTTACAATTCTTGAAAGTGCCTGCTAATTGATCTATAAACCTTAGGGCTTTATTGTGCAGATAGTCAAAAGTAGGGAAGAAAAATACTTTCTCTGATTTTAATGCTCAGTGTCTCTAGAATCTATATCAAAGCTCAGATTAGGCCAGCTACCAAGGTCAAGTTTTTACATTTCTCATTTTTAAGTGGCAATAGGAATGGTTAATTGTAATCTTTAATTATCATCTTGCTGGAAGCCAACACTTGTTGGTAGGATTTGTAAAACATAAAACTATGCTATTTTATTTGTACCTGCCAAAATATAATTTACTTCCCTTGTCAACTCAAATAAAAACAAAGCTGCCTACTAGCAAAATATAGGCCAAGCAGATCAAGTCAGAAAAAGCTAAAAAGCAGCCACATATGTCCCCTGCTCCCTTGCTGGCAGGACAAAGCTGAGCAGTGACATATAAATGTTAAAAGCTGTGAGGAAGTATCGGTTCTTCATTTCCCCAATGGTCAGAACTAGAGAAAAGGCTGAAAAGGGAAACATATAAAATGTATACATACATACATACATACATACATACATACATACATACATACGGGTTAGATAAGGTTTAGATTACCTAGGGGATGAGGTAAGGGACTAACTATGGGAGGGAATCATTTTCTTGAATGAAAAGGGACAGTTTTGATACAAGCTTGCCATGTCTTCTAGCTATTGATAACATGATTTGATGATCAAAATCACGTTTCCTTCTGTCATAAGCTGCAGCTAGACGCAAGTCTGTTTTCTTCTGGGTAAAATGATGACTGTTTATAGTTGTTAAGGAGAAAGCCCAGTAAGGGGTGCATTAGGGTATATTAAATATAGGAAAACAAGTTTATGTATTTTCCAGTCATTTGCCAAGTATGTTTGTTGCTTTGAGTGTGGTTGTGGGGAGAAGGTAACTGCAGAGATGGGATGTCCATCATACTGAATGTTGGCATATTCTTTTTTTTTATGAATTTTAGTACAGGATCTACAGAATTTCATTACACAGATGGACTCATAGTGATTCTCCTGTTTTCAGCCTCCCAAGTGCTGGAATTACAGGCACTCACCACCACAGCCAGTCTCAATCACCATCTCAGTGTGCCCCAGGGGGCAGGCCGGCATGGCAGGACAGGGATTGAACCCTGGCCACTGTGCTCTGCCTAAGCAGGTGCTTTAGTCCACTGAGCTATCTGGCCAGCCTTATGTGGTGGTAGATTCTAAGTGGGTATGGACACAGCTCCTGTGAAGTTCAGTGGGTGAAAAGAAATTGGAATGGCCAGGGTTTCCACTACCTGGCAGCTACTCTGCACAGACCTGGTGCAAGACCATTATTTAGATGACAAGACCTAGGAGAAGTGGCTAAGGCTTAGAAAAATTCACCTTTTAGCTCCATTGTAGTCAATTTTACCTAATTTCTCTGTGTTTTTTTGTTTCCCAACTTAAAGAAAGAAAATGGTGTAAACTGTTCTTAAGTGTTAGTATGCTTGACACATGCATGGAATTCTATTAAAATGCATGTTTCTGGCCTCCATAGTTTGATCTGAGGGTTGGATAAGGACTCTTTGAGGACACTGCCTGTCTAGGACCCATTTCTAAAGCTCTCCTTTGGTCCTTGTCCTTTGACTCTCATCACAGCCCTGCTAGGTTAACATCATCCACAATTGCCCTTATTATTAACCTGAAGATGAGGAAGGTGGCTGGAATGGCAGCCCCTAAAATGGTTGCCCAGGAGTGGCTGCCTCCAAGGAGTCACTCCCATGTGTGATTCTTCTTGAGTGTAAATTCAACCTGGTGCCTCCCTTCTCATTGACAGAACGTGGTAAGCATGATGTATGTCCCATCTGAGACCAGGAAGGCCGGACTCCTGTCTTGGTGCTCTCTGGCTCTCTCTGCCCTGTGTGAACCCTCTGAGCTGCCTATGGGGAAACTCCATCCTGAGGAAGCAAGGCCCATAAGATCTGCTAAGGGTCTTATGAGTGTGCTTCGAGGTGGGTTTCTCCTCTCAAGTCAAGCTATTGTGACTTCATGAAAGCCCTTCAGCCATAGGCACCCAGCTAAGCTGTTGTTGGACTCCTGACCCACAGGAACACTGAGATCATAAATATTTCAATAGATCTTGATAGCATTTGTCCTTAAAACTAACCCAGTAACCAAAGGAAGGCCACAGATAAAAACAAACAAATTTGTCTTTCATACCAGTTTGCCTCTGTCTATGGTTAATGATCTTTTTCAAAAACAGTCACAGTATTAAAGTGGAATCTGGTTTATTTATGTAATTTCATTATTTTCTTTTGGAACTGCCTAAAGTATGTAATAGTGCTAACTGTACCCACCAGCTGTAATTGTCTCTGGGAGGGTCCCAGCCTTCTAGCTCACTGGACTGCATACCCTGCCATCCCTCTGCAGAGCCCTCTCAGCCACTGTCACTTGCTCTCCCAGTTGCTATGCACAGAATGTGGTGTAGTTGGGCTCCTGCACTTTGTCAGCTGATCAGATGTCTTGTGCTTGCTATCTTTAAGACTGTTGTAAACTTTGAGCCTTGGACAAAAGAGTTCTAAGAAATAGGGCTCTGAGGTTGTGTGCAAGGAAGCTGTAGAGTCCTGTCCACACCAGCTCAAGGGGAAGAACCCAAAATTACTGCAGGACTTCTGGGTGCTGGGAATGTCTTTGCTGCTTAGGGTTTTGTCCTGGCTTCAGCTGGGAGACAGACGACCCACCTGTCTTTACATGAGGCCTTTCCTTGTAGCACTGTACTCCTGGTAAATCTAGCTTCCTGGACATGGGCCTTTTCCAACTTCTCTGGCTTCCAGAATCTTCTTCTGATCCCTTCCCCACACTGTGCTCCTTCAGGCCTCAGACTTTTTTCAAATAGGGTCATACTATGCAATTTAGGCTAGCCTTGAGTTCTCTTTGTAGCCCAGGCTGGGCTTGAATTCACAACAATCCTCCTGTCTCAACCTCCCCAGTGCTGGGAGGCATGTACCACCATGTCCAGCTCTCGCTCCATTTTTATCTTTCACCCTAATGTGTGTCCTAAGGGACACCTTTACTGTCCCATTAGCCAGGAGAAGCTTTCCTCTTATCAACAAATCCCTTACTCTAGTAATTCTGCCTTTTAAAGGTTTCTTTCAGACCATATAATGTTGAGCAATATAATACTTTGGGATATAACACCGAGTTCTTTACTTACTTTGTGAATATATTTTGTTTTTAAGTAAAATTTCTGGTGACCATCACTTCCTGGATGAGTGGCCATTGTAGGATCAAATGGGCAAAGGCAGGCACACTCACACACAGGATAATTCACCTCTTTAAATGCATGAACTTGGAATAAAAGTGAGCTTTCTAAATTGAATAAACATTTCTGTGAACACTCCCTGTCTGATCTTCCCTTTCTTTCTCCTCCTCTTGCCCCATTGGTATTGGTTTATGGTTTGACTTTGGGAAGCCTTTTCAACTCCTAGTCAGAGGTAAAAATGTGTCCTTCCCAGAAAATCTGGGTTAACTCAATTAAAATTGCCCTCAAAGGATTAGTGGCAAGCATTTAGAGAAGAAAATTTGATTTTTCTGTAAACTTCTGGGGAAAAAGCAAGGCATACCTTGCAGCAAATTATAGAATCAGCACTGGTCATCCAAAGCCACAATTTTGTGAGGCTTCCTTACAGTGGGTCAGAGGCAGATGCTGATGACACTGGAAATACATGACCTCGAAACCACAGTGTAGTATGCCTGAGTTGGCCAAGCCAGGTTTTGAGCTTAAGGTAATTCATGAAACTAAGTAATTTCAAGTCATAGTTTTAAATAAAAATGACCAGCTACCTGGCAGTTATGATGACCATATTTCAATCGGAATGAATTTCACTTGAGGTACTGATTCAAAATGCAACTCTGACATCGGAAACACTAGGAGATGAACTTGATTTGATGCTGACGTAAACCTCAAGATATGAGAAACAAGAGTCAGTAGCGTTTCTGCTCTGACAATCCTAACTTGTTAACTCCTGGCTTTGCTGGCCTGGAGGGGACTATAGGTGCTGCCCTGACAGGTGGAGCCTCTTGGCCTTTGCATCCCAATCAGAGTCCAGTCTTTACTACTCGTAAGTGTCTAGGGGCAGAAGAAGCCCCAGAAAGAGGACAAAGCTTGCTCAGGAAAGACTTCAAATACCAAATAATGAGAGGTTCGCCTTCCTGCTCCAGGAGATGTGCCAGTTGCAAAAAGAGATTATGTGTCAATAGGATGTTCTTTCTCTAATTTGTTGGCACAAGCATGCACTGAAGATACTTGCTGAGGATTAAGTAGATAAACAGGGCAGATAGAAGCCTGAAAGAGGAAGCCCAGCTTGTGAGCCCTTCAACCCTGAACATGTCCTTCCCTGGTGTCCTCCCTGCAAGCAAGTGGTGATGGCCCATCTCAGGGCATCTTAGGCTCTCTGGTGAAGGCTCTTGCTATGCATGAGTTCCTACCTAAATTGGAAATGTCAGTATACTTCAGTTTCTTAGTTGCCCAGGTTCCTGTTCCTGTTCCAGATCCAGTTGCATCTGTCTCTTAGAAACAGCTGATCATTGTGATGCATAGCTGGTTGCTACGATGCATATTACATAAACCCATCCCCAAAAGACAGGTCATTTAGCCTCTACTTCCTGCTTGTTTATCCCATATAAGCCCTAGACTAGTAGAGATCAGGGCTTGACATTCTGCAAAAGATTGTATAAATAAATCTGCCTCCAAATCCTGGGTGTTTCTTTAGTATTACTGCTTTCACTTTCACTTCAAACTTTTAAGGGCTTTCAAGATGTTATCTAAAAAAAAAAGATACTATCTAAGGGCCAAGTGTGGTGGTGCATGCCTGTAATTACAGCACTCATGAGGCTGAGGTGAGAGATCACCATGATGTCAAGGCCAGCCTGGGCTACAAAGTGAGATGCTATCTCAAAAAAATTAAATGCTTTGTAGTTTAACTGTTAGAACAATTCTATTATAATAGGTCTTGTCAATTAGCCTCTTAATATCTATTTGGCATTGTTCTGGGCACTTCCCACCACTGATCCAATCAACTCATAATAGTTTTTTGCATGTTCAGTATAATATTCCCACTATACAGCAAAGAAGGTAAAACACAGAACAGTTAAGAAATGTCACATAAGGGCCTGACCTTCATCCTATAAGACTTCTCTGTGGGAGCAGGTGTTGTTTCCCACACTTTTGCAGATGGAAAACTAAGACCTTGAGAAAGGTAACCTAACTGAGATGCAACCAGTTCTGCAGTAAGATTAAAATCCAGGTCTTTCCAAGCCCACAGTTCATGTTCATCTCTAATATATTTTGGTACTGTACCAGTACTTTCTTTCCAGGTGTCAATAAGAACACAAAGAGACTTGGAGATACAGGTTCTTTGAAAAATAAAACCTCCTTTTAAAATGGAGAATTTACAGATGATCTTTCAAAAGGCAAATCATTTCATTTAAATCAAGAGTAACTGTCATAATAAAAATATTAGTATGTCCCAGGTTTATTAGCTAGTTCTTCAAACATTCATTTTATATAGGGACTTAATACATAAAAAAAAACTTTTTTTATTTTTAAGTTTTTTAAAAAAAGTGTTGATCCTAATTCAAAATCACTGCCAGCAGACTTCCTAGGAGAACGTGGTCTTTTAGAACACTCCTCTTCCATATGTTCGTTGATTGACATTAGCTGTATCAAAGCTGAAGTAAAATATAGTGGTCACTTATCATGCATAGACCCAGGAAGTACATAAACCAGACCAGGTCGTAGAGCCTGAGAAGGGAAACCACACTCATCAGGGTGCCAGAAACCTAGTGGGCTTTAGTGACAGTTTTTCATCTTCTACCAGTGAGGTCAGGCACAGGCAGAGCAGGCCATGCCATGGAGCAGTGTGCTGAGCACCATCCCTTCAATGTCATGGACTTGCGCCTTCCTAACAGTGAGAATGATCTCTTTTCAGATAATGCCTTCCAGTCTATTTTCTGTTGCTGCTGCTTGGTACAGAAGAGGTAAGTTTGCCTTTTAGGGCAACCTGGGAAATGAATTATTTCATGGTGTCTTTATTCATTATTGAGTTTTCATGTCTCTCTGTGTCTGCTGTTCTCTGCCTGGGAGCCCTTCTCCCACTTTCTCCCTGTTGACTGCCATTCAGGGAAAGGGGTGGGTCAAAAGTCGGTGGCTTGCAATTTTCCATACACCTAGATACAGTCGCCTGTTCCCTTGTACCATGTCCCAAGCCTGCAGCTTGGTTCTCTAATCTTGGTTCACGCATGTTGTCTGTGTGTCTTCTGCGTCACACAGTACTTCCCCTACCTTAAGTGCAAGAATCCCATCTTTGGAATCTGTGCTCCCCTGCATCACTAGGTACCTAATACTTTGGTGTCTGTTTATGGCAGCATATGAATGAAGTCCAAACATCCTATTAATGCAACATGCTAATATTTAATAAGATTACCCTACATATCAGGTGTTACTCTGGGAAATTTGCCTTTATTCATTTACACAACATTTCTTTTTTTAATTTACACTTCACAGATGGGGAAATTAAGACTTAACAGAGGTTACCTTGTTTACCCCAGGCTGGTGGAGTTGGGAGCCTAAGTCATGATCTCAATCACCAGACCGTGCTTTACCAGAACAGATAGCATTAAATGAGGGTGTGCCCACCATAGGGTCACAGGGTGCTTCGCTCAGGGTAAGCTATTCACGATCGTGCTTGTTATTCCTGCCCCAACCCATATCAGACTCTGTATGGGCAGTGATGTGTTCCCTCAGTTTTATTTCATAACAATGCCATATGCTCTTAGCATCTCCAGTTCTCAGATAAAGAAGCTGAACTTCTGAGAGTCGGCAATTTGTCCAAGTAGAGAAAGCGGGAGGTATATAAACAGGTAGCAAGATAGCTAGATTTGTCTACCATGTTTGTGTTAATCTAAACTTTATTTATTTATTCATTTATTTATTTATATTATAGCCAGCTCAACCTGCCCTAGGGGTGAGGCTGGCACAGCATGTGGTACTGTGGATCAAACCACGGTCCCTGTGGTTGCCTAACTTGCGTAAGTAGGCGCTTTAGACCACTGAGCTATCTCACCGGCTGTTTGTGTTAATCTACTGGGTTTGTGCGTACTGTTTACATGAAAGATCCTTTGTAACATGACTGCTTTTCAATGTCAGACAAGTAAGAACACAAGTAAGCCTGAGCAAAGATGAAGTACATTCAGAAAAATATAGCCAGTGTCACAGGCCGTGGTTCAGCAGACCGACACGTCAGAAGCAAGTGAGTATCATTCTCCTAGCAACATCTGTACCCCACAGGGTGCTGCTTGGTGCCAAGGCTGGAAGCTAGGATCATGCTCCGCCCATAAAACGTGATCAGTTAGTGGTGAATGGATGAATATTCTAAAAGACAGTGAATGAAGACAATTAAGTGCAGTGCAGACTATTGCACTAAATATACAACTACTTTCTCTTTGTGCAATGAAAGGAAAGAGATCTGTACTAATGATGTTTAGACAAGAAATCATGTCTGCATCTTGCACTCTGAACAACTACAATGAAGACAACAATATGTAATGTATTAATTATTGTAAAAAAATAAATAAATTTTAAAAATTAAAATAAGAAAGAAAAGAAGATAGTTAAAACAGCCTATAGTGCTGTATTTAAACATAGGCCCAGCAAACAGGGAAAATATAATCTGGCTTTTGGAATTTTGAGGTGATGATTAAGTTAAGGTTCAAGGTTGGGAGCAGCAGTGTCCTTAAAAAATGAAGTCAACCCAAACACAAATTCACAGCCCAGGAAAGGGAAGGGCCACTGTTCTCCTTCAAAAGAAAATAAAAGTCACGGAGAAATCTCTGAAGGATAATCACCCTTTAAGAATCATAACACACAAAATCCAACACGATCCTTATAAGACTACTTGGATCTGAGCGTGGTGGGGCATGTCTGTAATCTCAGCACTTGGGAGGCTGAGGCAAAAGAGTCGCTATGTGTTTGATGCCTGCAAGTAAGCGCAAGGCCAGTCTGAACTCCACAGCGAGACTCTGTCTCAAAACAACACAAAAACAGTTGACGAAGTGATGAATGTGTTTCTGGGCCCAAGGTTGTTTCCTGGACTTATTCTAGCCCGGATTCTGCTTCTGTGTTGCTGGATAGGAGATGGGAGGATGCCAGCACATAAGCCACATCTCTACCCCATAGTGAGAGAGCTCACCTCTTGGATTTTATAGCACAACAGGGAACACGTACAGCTGTCTACACGCAAACCCTTGCCGCCACTGCCTGTCTCTGAGCTGGCCCAGGAGAGGATCGAGGTCAAGGCATTGTTCGACTTTCAGCCCCGGGAGCCCTGCGACCTCGCGCTGCAGAGAGCTCAGGAGTACCTGGTGCTGGAGAAGCGGGACCCTCACTGGTGGAAGGCGAGAGACCGTTTGGGGTAAGACTCGCAGCTTAGTGGTTAGCACATCCCTGAGAGGCTTCGGAACCCAGAAAGACTCTTTAGGCCGTGTTTTGCCCCCTTTATAAATCTACATAGACAAGAATTTGTTCCTGGTGTTTCTTCACCTAGGAGAGATCACCTTGGAGCACAGGGAGTCCGGCAGCCTCAGGATCACGAAGTCCTGCTTGGTACCAAGGCCAAAAGCTAGGATCATACCTGGCACATAATAAGTGCTCAGTTAACAGTGAACAAGTGTTCTAGAAGAAAATGAAAGAAGAAGGGTAGTTAAAATAGCCTACTGTGCTATACAGGTGGAGTTTGATGGTGGACAGCAAATGGGGGAAATGCATTCTAGCTCCTAACATTTTGAAGCCAAGATGTCTTTGTTACTGTGTCTTTGGTCACGTGGTTTACTCAGCGAGTTTTGGTTTCTTTATTAGTAACATGGATATAGTAATGACTGTCATGTAGGTTCTTATTTTGATTTCTACTTGGAAATTTGCCTTTTTGCAATCATAAGGCAAGAACAGAAACAGTGTCTTATTCACTTCCTATTTCTACAATAATTAGTTTTCAAAGCAAATGTTGCAGTAGTTGTGGTATTAACTTGGAAAGAAAAATGTGGGTAGAAAAGTAAATTTTTTTATTAGTGTCATTGTAATATTCTGTTAGACTCAAGCAGCAGATAGACTCTATTTATTGTGATAGGTTATTAATGTCTGACTGTAGTTCTGGGATGGGAAAAATTCCAAGAGCTATCTGAGCTCCCTGGAAGACTATGTAAGTAATATGAGCATCTCAATTCCACACCTCTTTTCTTAATTACATTTTCCTGATAATTTGACCCTTAATAGTTCTGAGTTGAAGTTGAACATGTAACAGAGACTTTTTAGTGGAAAAAGAGGCATTAGTGAGTTTAGGTCTATGTAATTAGCAATCCATCTCACCATTTTTTATTTTGTAGATAAATGAATGGTCCTTAAAACAAAGCTGAGATTCTGTTTTTGCCATTGTTCCTAATCCAGTCTCCTTCCTAAAAGTACATAGCTACTCCTTTAGTGAGTATTTTTCTTGATCATTCGGAAGGAGCTTACACCCATGCAGTGAAGCACAGGTAGACTTCCCTTCCCTAAATCTTATCATATTTCATGCATTGTTCTGAAGTTTGTTTATATTTTACAGTAATGTGTCTTAGAGATCTTTTCATGATTTCAAACACTTGTGAAGGTACAGAAAGTAAGAAAGCATTAGCCTGGTTATAGGTGTGTAGATGGTATATCTTATGTGGAGGTCAATTTGTTGTTTGTTGTTAAACAAATGCCCAAGAATGATTTCAAACACCGAAAGATGTATGTGTTTGGAGTCTCAGTGGTTCCTTTCCTTGATATCCTTGATTTCCTTTGAGAGACATTCCTCCACGCAAGGATGCATGCAGAAATATTCCTTTAAGTCTTTGCTCACAACAGGACTGGCAATTAGAATATGCTGTGAACCACACTGCAGCACATGGAAGCGGACACCTTTTGTAATTGGTACTTTTAAACTAATCACTCATTCTAACTTCAAATGATCATTTCAGTGTCTTTTTTTCTGCTTTGAAAATATTTTCAGCCCATAGAAATCACTCAAACTATTAGATCTTAGTATTTCCTGTATAGAAATTTGTGTTGAGATAGAAGTCAAAAAAGTGAAACTTTTTAACAATTTAATCAGTAAAATGAATTTGACTTTCTCCTGCATCCTTGGGCATTTGTTTGTTTGTTTTTTAATTTAGGACAGGGTCTACAGGGTGTGCAGGATTTCACTAAGTAGATTAGACTCCTAGTAATTCTCCTGTTTTTAGCTTCCCAAGCACTGGGATTACAGGTGAGTGCCACCACGCCCAGTCTGGATCACTGCTTCAGCATGCCCAGGGGGCAGGGAGGGCACAGCATGCTAGGGACAGAACAAGACCTCTTCCTTCTTCTGAAACAGGATCCTTCTTTTTCCTTGTTTTTTTGTTTTTTGTTTTTTCAGAACCAGGGATTGCGCTTGCTAGGCAAGTGCTTGTTCAACTGAGTTATCTCCCTTGGGCTTTTATAGAAGCCTTTGTCACAGTAAATGCTATCAACATGCCCAACGTTTTGATATTTGCTTTGTCTTTTGTCCTAGGAATGAAGGCTTAATCCCAAGCAACTATGTAACGGAAAACAAATGCACCAATTTGGAAGTATACGAGTGAGTCTTCTCCTCTATGTGCCCTACGTGTCACCTACCACAGTCAGGGATATTCTGGAAAACTAAAAGGGGTGATACTGTTTTTAGGTCTGTAAAAGGAAAAGAAAGTAACACAGTTGACAGCTTTAGCAATAAAGAGAGCTCTTGTCCTTGTTGTGGTTGAGGCAGGGACTTATTTTTCTTGAACTTGTTTCGTTTTGTTAGGCCACTTTTTTTTTTTTTTTTCTTTTTAACAGTGACACTGTGAAGCTAAACACCCTTGTTCTTTTGTAAGTCCTAAATGGAACATTCATTTTAAAAAATGACATTTGATTTTCAAGGAATTATAAATTGGATTTACTATGTAGACAAATGACCACATTTTGGCCATGTTTGGATATGTTTTAGAAAATATATGAGCTAGGCTCTCCACCAGGCATGTTCATTGAAATTTTCCATGAAATCTGTTGATTATAAACCTAGATTTGGAAGATGAGAGAGATCTCTATGCTTTTCTTCGATATCATCATTCTACAGGTGGGAGGAGTAATTCACAAGCAGAAAGTGGCAGAGTTGAGATGAGTCCCAAGTCTTTTTTAATCTGGAATTTCAGTTGGAGCATCCTAGCAAATGTCGGTGGTTATGAACACTGGCGACCCAACACAGACCCTTCTCTGTTTTATGAAACATAGAGTTTCATTGGGAACAGCCATTAAAAATAAATATTTAACCCCAAAACATGGTAGTATGAAGGAAGAGTGGTAGGAGTAAATGTCCTCGTGCAGTTAACCCTATTTACAAGCTCAATTGGTTACATTTCCTGACACATTGAATTTGCACCAGTAAACAGTGTAGGACACTAGAAAATAACAGGGTAAATTTACAAATGTAATTGAGCCATATTTAAGTCTTTGAACTAACTCTGGAAATCCAATGAATTGAACTTAAAAATGAGTGAAATTAAGTGTTTTTATCTGTATGAACATCATTTTAAAGTCACCACATTTTCTTCAGCTTCAAGTAAAAAGATCAAAATTAATTATGTTCTCAAAATCAGAGGTGAAAATCAAATGCACTATTTTTTTGCAGTGAAACTTATTAAATATCAAGCATGTTGACGATCCAGAGCTTCATAGAAGTGTGAGTCTGATTTATCTCATCTCTGTGCGGAATCCTTGATCTTCTCAGAGTTAGAAAGTCAAAAACTTTAAAAAAAAATAAAAATAAAGACCCTGCGGGCTACTTATGGCCATCAAAAGAAAGCATCTGGAAGAAAAAGCCCAGAAATTTCATAACAATAATGTAACAGTGGAAGTTTACATAGTTAGGTTTGGAGTCTGTGTCTGTGCATGCCTGTATATAGTTTTGT
This sequence comes from Capromys pilorides, assembly GCA_004027915.1. NCBI lineage: Eukaryota > Metazoa > Chordata > Mammalia > Rodentia > Capromyidae > Capromys > Capromys pilorides. Next base: position 27,434 of record PVKN010006816.1, read on the forward strand.
TTCTTAATCTAGGACTAAATTATTTCCCATTTTTAGTGATGAAAGATATATCTAAGGAAAGCTGCATCATTTGTAACTTTTGAAGGACAAATTAAAATTTGTAAATTAACAAAATAAAGGCACAATAACTTAAAAAAGAAAGCCAAGGGGAACAGATTTATCTTCTTAGAGCTACTACTAGAGTTCTTAGATTTAAAAAAGAAAAATTAAGAGCACAATACTGCTACTGGTCAGAAATCTGAGACTGATCATGAAACTTGAGGCCAAAGGATACGCATAATTTCATCTCAACTGTAACTTCACGTGCTAGACGTTTTTAT
>PVKN010006817.1:0-27770 GCA_004027915.1 Capromys pilorides
GTATTTATTTTTCTTTTCTTTTGTTTTTAAAAAATTCATTGTTGATCTTTTAAAATAGATCAAGGCTTTTTAGAAGGCTAACAGTTACTCTAGTTCATTCTTTATAAAACTATTATAATTCCTTATTTGAATGGTATTATTATGTGCTTTCTAAACATGTAAACTACCAAACTTACAAATTATCATTACATTATCAAGCATATATGAGTTTCTACTAGAATATAGTAAAATTTAAGTACTATGAACACAGGTCCCACAGGGGTTGCAGCATGAAAGGGAGCTGGTGTCCTGTAAAACCTGGCTCCCCAGGCATTTGGACCTCCCAGGGTGGAAGGCTGGGAGAGGGTGCAGGTGTCACCTAGGGGTCACTGCCCACCCCTCTCCCAGGTTCCCTCATAGCCATGGATCTTTGCATATGTGGGACAAATATGGGCAAATCAGTCTCTCCGGAAGCTGCCTTGCAGTTGAACATGCCCAGGTGAGCCTGGTGGTGTGGCTGGGTGGCAGTTCTAGGGTCTTGGCAGCTAGTGACCCTCCAGGACCAGGCTAAGCAGGGCCGATTCTCTGGCCTTGAATCCCTCCTTCCAGGACAAGCTTTGCTGGGCACTACAGGATTCATCTCCAAGGGCTCTGGGCTTGGGGCACAGCTGTTGTCAAGGGATACAGAGAACTACTGCATAGCCCCACAAGGGGTCTGAAGGTAGAGGAAGGGGAGGCTATGCGTCCATTGTGCCCTGTGTTAGAGCCCAACTCACTGGAGTTCCTCGTTTGAAGACTCACAGGATAGACACCGAGCAGAAAGTCAAGCTTTGCAGGTAGAATTTGATCCCAGCTGTCCAGCAATCTTGTCACAAGTAATAAATAAGTAAGGAAAAACCAATGTTGCCACATTTCCTCCTACTCTAAAATTGCCACTGAGACTTCAAAGCTGGGGCCAGTGAAGGCTTTGAATTTGTGGTTCTCAGGAGGGCATGGCTGATTAGAGGTTCTCTGTGGTCAGTCCACCGTGCCAGGCTGTGCTACCCTGTAATCGCATGGGGTGCCTCCACCTGCACCAGCTTTGCACCACGCTGAGGCAAGGCTGCCAACACAGTGGCTTTTGCTGGACAGAGGATTCACTTGAAAATAGCCCAGGGCACTGGCCAGGAAATCTTGCTGGATGTGGAAGTCCTGAAGCCTGAGATATGAGGATCTTCTAACTTTACACAGACTCCTGGTGCCAGGCCTGGGCCTGGCAGGGCACATGCCTGCTCCTATGATGTCCACCAGCCTGAGCTCCACATGTCTGGAATCTAGTCTTACTAATAAACCAAGTTTTTCTCTATTTTAATTACAAAAGTAACACACTCATTGTAGCCGGTTGGCTCTACAGAGGTACATTTCCAGCACAGCCAGCATGTCCTCCTCACCCAGCCCCAACCCAGAGCCACACAACCCACAGGCGTTTAGTGGACACTTGTGACCTGGCCACTGACCATGCACCTGCACCAGGGACAGAAGTAATCGCACAAGGGAGGAGAGGAGCTCCGAATCAGACTCTGCTCTTCAAGTAGCATTTTTGTTCTTGCAGCTTGCAGCTCACAGCTATGTTCCTCCTGAAGGACCACACTGGCTCTGACAAACCTCTGAAGTTGAGAGAATGGTAGCAGCTGTCATCTGCGTTCCACACTTGCAAAGCTGGTGGCAAAGGTAGTTTTGGCCACACATGGCTCACCCTCCCCACAAACTGTGACCCATGCATCCATGTTGCAAGCAACCCAAGCTTGGCATGGGGCCCTGAAGAGATATGACATCCCTGGTCTCTGAGCCATGCTACACTGTTGAAGTCAAACCACAGCTTTATCTCTGTGGAGCTTAAAATGTACTTCCTCTGACAATGTTCTGACTTTCTCTTCTGGATTTCCTGAGGTTTCCTTTATTAGACTTGCATCTAGAACTATCTTGGAAAGTGCTCTGGGCATCTCAGCTATGAGGACAGGCAGATAAACTAATCAGCATTTCCCGGCTCCAATGGCCTGTGCTTCACCCACAAAAAATAGCTGTTCACTTGCAAAACCATCCAAAATGGGCCAGGGTTCATTTACCTTCTAAAGATTAAAAACGTTATTCCCATGAACTTTTAAATGCAGGGGTTAAAATGAAGTTTAACAAGTTGCTATTTATTTTTTTATTTTTTGCGGGACTGGGGTTCGAACTCACAACCTTGCACTTGCCAGGCAGGCACTTGTGCCACTGAGCTATTTCCCCAGCCCCAACAAGTTGCTTTTCAAACACCATAGTTTAAAAAGCAACTTGTTTCCCTTCATGTGTCACCAACCTCCATTCCTTCTCATTCCACTGTAAAACTTGAGAAACTTTTAGTGCCCACATATAGGCACCAAGAAGCTCTCCCTCTGGCTCTTGCTTGGGGTAACTTCTCAGCAGCCCCTTACATAAGGAGAGGAATGGCGTGAGACTAGGAGATTCCCAGTGCTTCTGGTGTCTGTGTGCCACCAGAGGGGACAGATAGAGCTCAATACCAAGTAGGACTGGCGTGGTATCACAACACATCCTACCCAGTAGGTGTTTTCACAGCACAGGTTTGGCTTGGCTTTCACTACATTTGTCCTTTACTCTGGTGAAAAAGGTAGAAGCTTCTGACTTCTGACGCACCACCAGGGAAAAACGCTCTCTCAGGGTGAGGCCAACCTGCTCCACTTCCTGTCATTATGCTACAGCAGAGAGATGTACCTGTTCAAGTAAAGCTACAATGAAATCCAACATTACTTTTGGTTAATATTTCACTTTAAATCATAACCAGCTAATTTAAAGAAACCTGAGTACCTTCTGTGAAGAGAAGGTATGGGCTTGCAAGCTAACCTGTGGCCGGAAAAAGCAAGACTCTGGGGCTTCTGGGAGGCTGTGGTGAAAAAGTGGGACTCCAAAGGCCAGATCTAGCATAGGTAACACATGTCACACAGCCAGGAGCAGCCCAGTGAGCCTCTCCAAGGCATGACACACCCTGGGGCCACCTGTCGGAACCTGGGAACCCAACACAGGTGCCCACCACACCCCTATACCTCACTCTGCCCACAAGTGCCCCAAAGAGAACTGGACCACAACATCTCATTCTGATTGGGTTGTTCTTGGTGGTATGCCTATTGCCTTGTGGGGTGCTGGATAGCACCCACACTCCACTCAAGGTATATTATGGCACCTACCGGTAAGAGAAACCAAATCCCCCAAAACTATTCACATTGTCCAGAGGGCAAAACTGCTTGGTCCAACAATTTCTGCATTCAGTAAAAGCCTCCATTCAGTAAAAGGACCTCCAGACATGGTCCTCTAGTGGTCTGGACCTGCAGCAGACCATGGCATGTATGGTGTCAACTCAGTCATCACAAGGCACTGTCAGACAGGAGAGGACACTAGGTACCAAAGGACAGAATCTCACAAAACACCAGATGGCCTCTCCTCCTGGGTTCCTGAAGATCTTAACAAAGCCTTAACTTTCCAGCCATGTCTAGCAATGTCACAGGTGGAAGGTGACCATCTGGTGGCTGATCAGGGAGGCAATGCTGAGAGAAACCCTGGGGGAGGCGCAACTCTATGGGCTTGCAGAGCCATGAGCCTCCCCACTGATGCCTGTCCTAAGGCCTGCTGTCTTGTTCTACCTGTCACTGGCCCTTATGACAATGGACACCTTGAGGGGAACCACAAAGACCAAGCACAGGTGTGTGTGTGTGACCCTGGCTCTGGTTTCCCCAGGGCACTGTAGCTCTGAAATTCACAGGCAGAACCATATAGCAACAGGCCCATTCCTATCCCTCCAGACCTGTCCCTGTCCTCCATTGTTCCGCTTTTCAACAGCAGTGTCACAGCAGGAGGAACGTGAGGGCCCTAGTGTGGAACAGGCACAACTGTCTTACAGGGAAGTGAATTTCCTGTCCTCACAGCAACAGGGAGGAGCAGAGCCACCTTGGGGTGATGAAGCTTGGGCAGGAGAAATCACGAGTGGGTTTACATCCAGTGAAGAAAGCAAAGTGCCACTTTCAGTCAACAGGTCAATCACAGATCACCAAAAATCAACTGTGAAAATACAGTGTCTCATATTTATGTATAGTCTCCAGCCTGGAAAATGCAACATACACAGCATGTGCTTTCTTGCACATGTGTATATGTAGGTGTTTGGTACATGTGTATATCCGCGGGATACCTCTGCAGGTCTGCACAACAAGGTGTCCACCATGCCAGCTTTCCCTAGCAGAGTGGAGAACTCACTGTCTCAAAGCTTGAAACACCAGGCCTTGTTCCCGTAAACACGTGGGCATACAAAGACATTCTTCTCACACCTCCGTAGTATGTCAAGTCTTAAAAAGCAGGCATGTGCTTTCCTGGGCCTCCCAACTCATGGCTACCTGTGGGGTGCAGGACACATGTGAAGGTGGGACCCACCCACAAGGAGAGGACCCATACCTTAGTCCCTGCCTGTGTTTCTCCTGCTGCCCCTGAGAACACTTGTGGCACTCCTCACACAAAGCCTCAGAAGTCCAACCCAACCAGCATCTGTGATGCACATGTGTAGAAAAGTGAATGGTTTTTGTCATTGCCTTTGGTGACCTTAAAAAGTCACCCACCTCAGAGTGATATCCAGTGTCTGTCCCATCTCAAGCCCACCCCAAATTCCAACAGAAGAATGCACAGCATGGCATCTGAGCAGCTCCATGTATGTCCCATGTTAGAGTAAACAAGTTTCCCAAATAGCTCTGAAACCTGGTATCTGTAAATGATGCCTTACACAGTGGCCATAGTAATGCTACTATTAATTCTGAGGAATGAGCTCAGGAGAACTGCATGCTCGGGGAACCTAAAAGAGCAGACCAGATCAGCTCCCAAGGCCTGGCTTCCTCACTGAAAACAGGCAGGGATATCAAATTAACACACAGCACTCTGTTCACAAGTCAATGGTTCGAGATGGCTACCAAGAGGGAGCCACCCAGCCTGATGCTGGAGGATCCTAAAGAGAAAGCAAGGCATGACTCTAGGGGCCTGCAACCATTTGTCCAGCTTTGCGAAGCTCTGCCACACTCCTTGAGCTCTGCATCTGAGAACAGTGCAAGGAAGGGAGAAATGTCCTTGGAGAAAACGTGGAAATGCACGCTATGAAGTTCAAGGACTTTAAAGTCAAGTCACTCAGCAAAAACACAGTGAGAAGTGGTTGTTTTTTTCCCATGAAGCCCTCATTTCCACCAAAGACATACTAAACACATTCCTGGGGCCCAAGACTGAGAAGCTCTTTCTCCAAATGTTGAAGGCAGTGATGCCCAGACAGGAAATGATGAAGGACAAAAGGAATGCCAGCATCCAGCCGGATGGAACAGCTGGGAGCCAGGAAACCACGAGGCCTCCTGCTGCCTCCGGTCTCACCAGGAAGCCCCTGCTGGACAGCCACAAAAAAACCACTGACACGCCCCTCCCAAGAGCACCAGGTCTCCCTGGGTTTACACCCAAACTTGGCCTAGGTGAACAGAAACTTCTTTCGCTGGCAACAGTTATGATGGAGGGAATTCCATCCTCTAGTTCCAAAGACAAGGAGGGCCTGGTGGATCTCAGATTCCAGGCCACATCAGCCGGTAGCAGCTTACGACCTCTGAGTCTTGGTCATTTCCTACAGTCTGCTATGACTTTAAGTCTGCCAGTTTCTTAAGTACACAGCCTAGAAAGCTAGTCTGATCTCCGAATGTGCATGACAGACACTAAGTACACAAGTCAGAAATAAGAAGAGAGCAAAGCCACAAGAAAACACCAAAGAAAAAACAATGGGCCAAAACACAAAGCACATAACACAAATACAAGATATTAAAAACAAAACAAACAAGCAGAAACAGACAACCATGGGAACCTCCTGAGAATATAAGGGGAGCAATGAAGGCAGGTGCCTGAAGCACTGAGGCCAAGGTATACATAGGGAGTTTGCTAGGGTTAGGCCACACCATGGATGTGTCAAAGCCCCACCTTCTGGGGAAGGAAAGCTGAATGAGAACCAGGGACTATGTTTCAATCTTGGCAGATCTTATATGCCTCAGCCCAGCAGGTACATAGTGAGCCCTCTACACACACCTACTGCAGCAACATGCAGACTGCACAGCCCCTCAGTCTGAGAACCCACCTGGGCATGCACTTGCGTGTGCAGGAGTCTGCATGCATGCTTGCAACCACATCATGAGAGGATGCCTCATAACACAGGAAAGATCTCCAAGCCAAACCCCAGGGGCACAGCATGGCAACCGTCCAAGGAAAAATGCACACTTCACATGTCCACACTCACCAAGAGTGCCAGGAAAGGGTGAACTGGGTGTGCACCCAAGGGCCTCTGAGTGAGGGCAGAAAAACATCTGACTGTGTGCTCCTAGGTTAGAACTGTTCATGGCTGTCAACATCATTCATGCAACCAGACCACACAAATGTCCCAGAGGCTCACAAGTAGGGTTCATTCTGTCTCGAGGTTTCTTCTTCCTTCTTCTGCACCCTAGCTTATGGCCACATCCTCCCTGCAAGAACCCAGCTGAGGGACATGGGAAGGTTTCTGCTTGTGGGATTCCCCTGCTCAGAGGAAAATCCAGCCAAACTCTTAAATCTAGCAACAGGGGTCTTGGGGATCAGCATGGAAGACAGGAAGGGAGCATCATTCCCAGACCTATGGTGCCCATCAATTTTGTGCCAGCCAGCAGGGCTTCCAGAGAAACTAGGAGGGGCATGGAATTCCCCAGCTCAGCTCTCATCCCAAGACCATGGGAAAACCACCATTCCACCCCAGACTATGAGCAAGAATCCAGCAGGGCCAGGGCCCCTGGGATGTAACACAGACGAGTCTTCTGGAACTAGCTCATGTTCCTGGACCTTTACTAATAGCTTCATGCTCTCATCTGACCCTGGCCTTGGAAAACCCCAAGTTCACCAGGGCCAAAACAAAGCAGATGACCAGAGGAGGAACCACCTGCAAATGCCCAACCTGAAAAGCTCTACTCCATGCCTGTGCCTGCCAGGCCTTGCCCTGTTCTTCTAAAGGCCTCCCTGCTATAAGGCCATGACTGAAGGCGAGAAAGGGCCTTATCTCTACCAAGAAGAGGATGCTAAAGGGCAGGAGTCAGGCTAAGGTCAGAAAAGAGTGCTGCCTCTCAGGATGCCATACTAGTGCCCTGGTCTGCAATAACCTAGGGACAGCTCTAAAAGGGCCCTTCCTTGGGGACACTGCTCGGGAGCTCTGATGCTCAAGATTCACAGCTGGAAAGGGTGCATGAGTAGGAGTGATGTTGAGTCTTGGCCTCTCAGTGCTGCCACAGCAAAGAGCACCAGTCATTGCAGGGTCTACCATCCTCCTGACCAAGCCACCAAGTCCCCCTTTAGGGTGCGCTGAGGAAGAACTGCTTGGTGAGAAGCCTTGGCTCCCACTGGAGGCAACCTGATAACATGTGGAAAAAGGGACACTCTTCAGAATACAAAAACACTGTCATCATAGGGCAGCATGGCACTATGTGGCCCAGGTCTGCACACCATGGCTCTGCTGAGCAAGTGCAAAAATTAGAAAGGCAATCTTGCATCTCCAGGCCTCCAAGGAGGTGCTAAGAATACTTGCCTGTGAACCTGGTATGACTATGGCTGCCACATTGTGTCCTGGAGGCATCCATGAGCCAGAGCTGATACCAGGGCAACAGGCAGGCAAAGTGGGCACAAAATCTAAGCAAACCTCCCAGGAATGGGCAGAGAACAAAGAGAACCACAGAGCTGAAAAGAGGAAAGTGAAATCTGTTTTCTCAGAAGGAATAAAATCCACACTCAGCAACACCAGAAAGAAGACCCTGGGGTGTGGCCAGTGGTCCCGAGGCATGTAATGAGTGACTGTGTTGGTCACTCCCTGCACCTCCCAACCATGAACAAAGACCCACAGAGAACTCACACAGAAGGAGAAGCTGGTCCAGCTCTGGACACAGATCGGCCCACTTCCTGCAGCTTACCTGGTCTGCCTGCTTCTTACTCTCCTTGGAAAGCTGAGGACCAATCACAATGGATGCCACAGGTACCCTCCCCCTGTCCTTGGCATTTACTGCCTCCACTTGTGTTGCTTGTTCACATAATGGCTAGGTTTTGCTTCCCATCTCTCTTAACTCTGAATGCATCAGAGGCCTGCAGTCACCATTAAGTCCCGCCCAGCTCTAGTACCATGTTCACAGGACTGTCTCCCCTTGAGCCTCTCAACATCCAAGGACAGACACTTATATCCTCCACAGTTCAACTGTGTACCTTCCACTTGCTTGGGCCCTGGGACTGCAAGAGTTGCAACTCCAATCCCCAATGGAACCAGCAGCTCCCGACAGTCTGCCTGAGCCTGCCCACTTACTGAGGGGTCACTCGCTTTTACTTTTGCATTTGCATAAATAGAATTCAGATTTATTACAAAATTAAGAGAACAAATAACTTCAAATTACACTACAACTAATACCTATCAGTCAGGTCTTTACCCGAGCCATGTGATGTCCAACATAATCCATAAATCTCCCAGAAATGCCTCACCAAGTGTGGTCAGTCAACATTTCCTTACTGGTGTCTGTGTGAAGTGCTCCACCCATGTCCATGACAGTCAGCCATCTTGACTTTCAAGGGACACTTGCAAATTTACTGGTTACACTGCACACAGCCACCAGCAGCTCCCATTCTGTTGTGGCTATGTCCCACCAACCTATCCATTCCTTTCTAAACACATTCAATGCTGCCTTCAAAATAAGATATTTGTCGACTGTGGTGATACATGCCTGTCATTCCAGCTCTCAAGAGGCAGAGGCAAGAGGATTGCTTCAAGTTCGAGACTAGCCCGGGCTATATAGTTAGCTCAAGGCCAGCCTGAACTGCATAGGGAGACCTTGTCAAGAAAAAGAGGGAGGGAGGGAGGAAGGGAGGGAGGGAGGGAGAGAGAGAGAAAAAAAAAGAGAAATGCACAATGTTCAACATGTTCAAGAAGCAGATAATTTACTTAGCTTGTGCATGCACAAGTCTATATGCATGTGCTTGTGTGCATGTGTACGTGTGTGTGAGTCTGTGTAAGGTTTATGCCCTCAATTGCTTCACTAGCTTCACAGAACCAGTGCTGTGGTTTATTCAAGTGACTTCAACCACAGGTCACCTTGGGGCCTCTAGAGCCAGACCAGTGCCAGGCTCACCTACTTAAAGAATCAGCTCCCTCTCCTGTCCTTTCCCCTTGGTCAGCAAAGCCAAGCCTTGACCTCCCCCACCAGCACTTCACCTTCCTGTTCACGCACATGGCCTGCGTTCCCTTCCTTGCCTCTTGTTCACAAGGCCAAGCCTTCTCTCTTTCCTGGTCCTCTACTGTTCCCTACCCAGATGGAGGTACAAAGGCAGGCGTTCCTCTGCAATGACTGGCAGCACTGAGAGGGGAGAGGACCTTAACCTAGTTCTTTGCCATCACCAGGCAGCCAGGGACAAGTTATGTCCTCTGGGTCTCTCTTCCTCAATGTCACTATCATGAAGTTGTCTGAATTTAAGTGAAATGTCCTGTACATGCAGGACACCCACTTTAAATCTAAATCCCCATTCCAATGCATAGTAAACCTAACCCTTCCCAGGTGGAACTGGCAGCAGCTGCAGGTGGCAGCCACCCTGGGTGGAGCTTTCACGGCTCCACAGCAATGGCCCAACCCAACTCAGCTCACTAGTCCTTAAAGATAAAAATAGCATGAGCTCCACTGAGCCTGGTTAATGGAAGATCCAAGCTAATTTTAGCATCAGAATCTAGAATCTCTGATGCCAAGGACCATGAATGGCCAGCACGGCCCCTCCTTACACACAGACATACGGGAAGTGGCAGGATTATCAAGGCCATTGCCTGGATTTGCAACACCTGTCCTCTGGAGTCCAGACTTGACAGGGAGACACTCTCTGGAAAATCATTCTAACCTGTTACAGCAGACCATCCCCACAGGCAGGTCATACCTGTGTGATCCTCACAACATTCCTGGGACACACATGCTGTCATGTCATAGGAACAAGTCAGGCTTACGTGATGTCATGCGCACAATCTGAGCCCTGAGCTTCCAGCTAGAAGCTTCCTCCCTGCCTGTCTTAGGATTCTGCCTGATGACCACGAATCCATTCTCTGGTCTCTAGGTTCTTCCTACTCTAGTTGAGATTTTGCTTGTCATTAGGTGAGAGGGCAGGAGCTAGAGGCAGGCCAGCACCCAATAGCCTGCAACACCATGTTTTGCTGAATAGGTGGAGTTGCTGCTAATTCTTCTCAGCCAAGTTCTAACCTCATGGGAAAGGAGCACGAGAGGCTCCTGAACAGTAGGCACTGAGATCCAGGAGAAGGAGGGGAGCAGTCCAAGTTACAGAAAATTGGCACAGAGATGAGGAGGAGGCATGGTCTAGCTCCCTACACCCCACACAGACTTGATATTACCCACATTTCCACAGAAGAATGAGCAAAGTCACAACTGTTCAGGAGAACTTTTCTCCTGGAAGGCAAGCTGGGCCTGACAGAAACAGCCTTGTGTACTATTCTTTACTGAACATATTTATCAAGATGACACTTGAAAATAAGAGTAAATGTTGTGCAAAAGGAAAACAAGAGTAGGAAGTGAAGCTCTGCTGCAAGGCCCAGGGAGTGCAGAAGCCCCATCTCAACAGTTCCCCATCACAGTCCTTCCAGACCCTAGAGCTAGAACCACACACTTCCTCAATGAAGCAACCTCAAGGAAGCCCCGGCCAGCCGCATGTGATGGGAGGCACTGCCATAACAAAGCAGTAGTTGTTTCAAAAGATCCAGGCCTGAAGACTTGACCTATACAGAAGAACACATCTGAAATAGCCCAACACTTAAATGGAGAAGCAACAGATTCTTCAGACAAGGATTCCAAAAATCCTTTATTTTTGTCTCTTCTATGCTATTCCACTTGCAACTTGTGTTGGAACAAGGAAGATAAGAAAGAAAGAGGGAAACTCTATCCTAAGTTCCTAAACAAGAATTACAGAGGCCAAGACCCTATATCTAAAAAGAGTTCCCGACCTCCCTGAAGCGGTCTGCTGTGTTTCCTAGCAATGGATTTATTTATATATTTTTCCAGGTAGGGAGGGACCACTCCTGGATAGTAGTCCCTTGAAAGTCCCCACAGGATACAGCAGTGATTACCTGGCTTTTGTAGGAAAATGATACTCTGAAGAAGATGCTTGCCCTAGATCATACAGCAAGGGTGGTGCAAAGCCCACTTGCCAGAGGCAGGACTCTCAGATGAATAGCAATGAGGAGAACTCTGTGTGTGTGTGTGTGTGTGTGTGTGTGTGTGTGTGTGAGAGAGAGAGAGAAAGAGAGAGAGAGAGAGAGAGAGAGAGAGAGAGAGAGAGAGATCAGTGCAGTGGCAAGGGACATCAGGCAGGCAAGGCCAGAGAGGCCACATATCACTCCCATATGATGGCCCTCCTCTACTCCTGTCCTCAAGACCCACATATTAGGTGGCTGTCCAACCAAGGCAGACTAAACGGCAACCCAGCTTCCCACCATTGTCTTCAAGTGCCCTAGGCTCCAACTCAGCAACACCTTACCTGCTCTGACTTTAGACAACACAGGAGGGTGTCTACGCACAATTGGGCAGACCGCACACCCCAGCTACAGAGGGGACACGAGTTCCTTCCTATGCCTCCCTGAGGTCAACTCAGGGAGGGCAACTGGGACCTCTCTAAACCAGAGCGAAAAAGCATATTTCGGAAGCAGGGCACCTCGTGCACCTCGTGCACCTCCATTCACTTTCTTGCCCTTGCCCGAAGTTCAAATACTGCCAAGTCCCCACATGGAATTAGAGGCAGCCAGTATTCCATCAGTGTGTGCTTTACTCATTCTTTTAAAGTGGAATATTGGGGAGGGGTATAGGGCAGGCAGCTCAGTAGGCAGCTTCCTCCTGAGCTCTGCTCCCTAGTGCATGGATCCACCAGAACAGGAGTTCAGGCTGGCTCCTTCTCTAGGCCAATGAGCGCTGTTGTGTACACCTGGCTCTTTCCTCATCCTCCTGCCTTAATTGCCATGCCACTCTGGAAATAGCAAACCCTCCTTGTGTCAGCATCAGAACTCTTCCTTGCCTTTCATGCCACGGGGCTGGGGTAAAGTGGAATGCTCCAATTCAGATAGACAAGATCCTAACCTGGCTGTCCACTGTCCTGGGCACTGGGGCTCTTCCCTCAGCCACACCCACTCAGTCCCCTCCTGCTTGCCTCACCAGGGAGCCTGGGATTCCTCAGACTTCTTACTCCTCATTGGTACAGGAATCTCGGCTGAGGTTGAACCTCGGAGGAGTGGTCTCTGACCTGCCCAAGGAGGGTGGGCACTGCGAGGCAATGCACACAGTGCAAGATTAAGTCCTCAGTGTTAGGTTGACAGCATATTCCAACCTCCTGGAACAGAGTTGCAGGCCACATCCTCTGACGTGCTTCTGAGCCAAAGCCCAACTGTCTCTGTAATGATTCAAAACCAAAATAAAGCCTACAGGAAACAACACTCCGTCAGGAGTTGCTGGAATTCCTCAACTAAGGACACTGAGCAGTCACTGCTGCGCCCCTAGGCCTTTTCCGGTTCGATTGCGGAGAAGATCCCAGGCTCCATTCCGCACTTGAGCCCCTCCCAACATAACAGGCCCTCACCCTGCACTAGCCACATTATCACAGGTAAGATGCTCCTCAGGCAAAACAGCTTGTTTGGAGGCAACCTAGAGATTCAGAAGCTGGAAAAGCAAATTCTTTTACATAGAACCAGAAAGTCCTCCAGCTCCTTTCCCTGGGAATTCTTGGGAATCTGCTTTCCTTTGCCTCCTTCACTCTGACGCCCCATGGTCAGGCCCAGAGCAGGCCAGGAGCGGGATGGCCACCCTGCTAGCCAACACTCGCACACAGTTCTCAATGGACGGGGGAGGGGGGTCACTGCGGTGGCGGTAGAGCAGTGGGCACACAGCCCAGCCCAGTAGTCCCCTGGGGACAGGGAGGAGCGGCTGGACTAGGCTCAGGAAAGGAAGTTTCTGCACCCAGTGAAGAAGAGAAAAGGGAGATTCAGAGAATCTTCTGTCGGCAGATTCCCTTTAAGTGTAAGCACGAGCCCCCAGATACTCACACACATGCACATGCAAACAAACACAGGAAGGCACAGACCTCGAGTGTCGAGGGCACAGACCCCGAGGGTCTCCGGCACACCTAGACAGCGCAGGCAGCCACCGTGCACCTCTGCACTGAGGACGCGCGCAGGCAGCCCCCAGAGCCCCTGCACATGCATATACAGCAGGCAGGGCCCTCGGCAGTTGGGACAGCTACCCATTCCCCGCAGCATCCCCTCATCACGGCGCCTCCGGAAATCAGTCCCGCGGCAGAGCCGGAGAGCGGTCCTCCGCAGGGCAACGGACCCGGCTGGCCCCGGGGGCAGCGCCACCGCGCGGAGGGCTCCGCCGTCTGACACTCACCAATCTTGATCCTCACACTCTGGAAGACCCGGAGACCCTCTTCCTCCACCGCCATGCTGCACCCGCGCCTGCACCCGCACCCGGAGGAGCGGGCGAGCCTTGGCCGGAGCGCGCCGGACCTAGGCTGCGGCCCGGGGCGGCAGGGGCTGCGGAGCCCAGCGGGCCAGCAGAGTCCAAGCGGCCAGGGGCCAGAGGCAGATTCCCGCAGCAAACCAGAGCTGCGCCGCACCGCCGCCTCCGCCGGCCCCGCCCAAACACCCGCCCATTGGCCGAGGGCGTGGGTGGTGGTTGGCGCCTCCGCCGTGTCTGCCCCCATCCTCTATTGGTCGAAATCCCAAAAGTGGGCGGGTGTATTGCAGCCCCGCCATCATACCCAGCTTCCCATTGGTCGATCCTTGAAAGGGCGGAGCCTGTTGCAGAGGCGGGATGGGAAAGGACTCATCTCCAGAAGCTGGGTTAGGACTCTGGCCTGGCCAGGGATGTAACGGCCCTCCGGCCGCGGCTTCGGCCTACCCAGCGTCCTGCGTGCTGGCCGAAACGTCCTCTTGGAGCCCCACTGCTGCCGCATACGGCCCCATCCGTAGCCTCCACTAGGAAGAGAGACAAAGAGAAGTCTGGGAGTCGCTTGGGCTATCTGCGGGCTCCATGGGAAAACTCATTTTTGAGATTTAAAAAGCAACATCAAACATACCACAGAACCTGAGAAAGTTTCCGTCCCAGCCTTAGCCCCTATGGAGTCTCCACACTGGGAGAAGAGCTGGAAGCAAAGGAGAGCTGGAAGCTGCTGCACCATCTCTGGCCCCCCAGGACCATCCTCATTGCCTTCTGCCTGCCCACAGGGTCTAACCCGGGTAAAGACGGATCAACTCATTGGCGGCCGTGGGCTTTTGGACAGCGTGCAGACCCTTCCTTACCCCACCCGACCTCCCTCCACATGGACAACTTGAAGCAGTTGCCCCACTCCTCGGCTCTGCAGAGGACAGGCAGGCCAGCATCTGCTCTGCCCTTCCTCTAACCCCACAAGTTCCCAGGGGACTTCCTTGGGTGAATGCCAGAGCGTGGTTCAGCAAGGGAACGAGTAGGGCCCTGTGGGAATAAAGGCACTGGCATTTTGGGAAACTGATTCCTCAAACTAAGGAATGGCAGATCCTGCTGAGGGCAAGACAAAGATCACCAAGTGAAAGGAAGTTGTGACACAAAGGGCCCCTTTGGTACCATGTGAAGTTACTCTTGTGCCCAAACTTGAGACAAAGCGCTGTACTCAGGCCAGGCTTTGATTATAAAGATAACAAGCTCAAGAGGAGGCTAGGTGTCCATAATAACAAAGGCTGCAGCACCGTGGTCAGGGTCTTGGAGCAAAAGAAGGAAAAACTTGAGGCTTAGATCCCAGTCTTGTGGTTTAACATATCCAGAAATCTTGACCCACGGATGCCTCTTAAACTGTGGGCCTTGGGAGGTTCTTGCTTCTCCATCCCTAAAGACACTCTTGAGGTGTTTGCCCGCCCAACCAGCAGCATAACCCAGCTGCAGCAGTGTGATGCAGACAGAGCACCAGTGGCCCACTGCAGGATCTGAAAAATGTCAGACACAAAGTAGATCAGATTAGCTCAGTGACCAATGTACATCCACCACAGTACAGGACCTGGTGCCTTAGTACCCATGCTACAAGGATGGCCTTTTGAAGTTTTTAAAAACCATGTCCCATCTTCAGTGAAGTAAGAGTACCAAGTTGTCATGGCAGATGGCAGAGGAGGGTAAGTAGCACTGTGGAGTAGGCAGGCCCCTGAGACTGGGTCCAGGATACTCAGAGGACAACTAGGACTGGGCTACTGTAGAGGTGCTGTCTCAGAGAAGACAGATAGTGACATCCATCAGCCCCACGGCAGTGCAGTTACCCCCATAAGCACCAAGACCACAGAGGTGGCCAGAACTCCCCCAACTGCAGAGCGACAGAGATGACACACAAGCGTTATGTTCCCAGAATCAGCAGTCAGTCAGTAAGACTAAATTTAGTTTAATTTATAAAACCAAAGGAAATTAAATATGAATATCAAGAATCTAATGAAATGTTTCCCATTAAAAATCCACAGTCTTGGGCTGGAAAGATAGCTCAGTGGTCTAAGCACTTGTCTGGCAAGCACAAAGACCCAGGTTCAATTCCTGGTACCACATGCCATGCCAGCCCTGCACCATGCCAGCAACTGAAACCAGACGTGGTGGTACATACCTCTAATTCCAGCACTAGGGAAGCTGAGATAGGAGGATCGCTATGAGTCCAAGGTGCATAGTGGGACCTTGTACCAAATAAATAAATAAATAAATAAATAAATAAATAAATAATCCATAATCCCTGCCCAGTTTCCAGAGCTTCTGAACCCAGAACCTGATGACTAGAGGGAAGACAGGGCCTCCAAGAACTGTGCTTGCCATAGATTTCTTGGTGAGGAAGCTCAGTGGGCTCCCCAAGGCCCTATATCTATTTAGCTATATACCCAGGTAATTTTGTACCAGGAAAAATAATCACTTTAGACATTATTAGTAGTAGTTTTTAGTACTACTATTCTGTGGGCTGGGGGTTGAATCCAGGGCCTTTGTACTGAGTTATAATTACAATTATACCTTTATTTTAACCAGGATGTCACAAAATT
Organism: Capromys pilorides; assembly: GCA_004027915.1. Classification (NCBI taxonomy): domain Eukaryota; kingdom Metazoa; phylum Chordata; class Mammalia; order Rodentia; family Capromyidae; genus Capromys; species Capromys pilorides. Next base: position 16,133 of record PVKN010006817.1, read on the forward strand.
GTCCAGCAGTATTAGGAGTTTTAATTCTCCTGTCTTAACCTCCCAGAGTGCTGGGATTACCACTGTGTGCCATCTTACCTGGCTACTACTTAGACATTTGTAGGCCTGTTGGACTCAGGGCCTCTCAGATTAGCAAACTGAGTCCTCTGAATTAGAGCTTCCCTCACAGCTGCAGTAATAAGAGATAGGAAAATACTCAGGGGTTAAGAAAAAGATGACGAGTTACTAGTTTTCTTTCATAACTCACTCTTTCTCTTTGTAATATAGTTGTCTTCTCAAAAATATTTCTTGAAGGGGGCTTGTGGGTTACCTCAGTTGTTTCAAGTGCCTGCTTGGGCAAACTCAGTCAGGTTCAGGGAACCTCAGTTCAACCCCCAGCTCCACATGCTGCACCAGACCTTCTCTTAAGGTAGCCTGAGCCAGCCCTCCCCTCCCCGCAAAAAAATCCTTCTCAAAAATATTCCTTGAGAAGTAATAATCTACTAGCAAATGAACATTTATTCCTATGACAGCATTATTGCATCATACACTGTCCATATCTGATCAGCCTACTTCCAAAGGATTTGAGGCAAACACAAAATAATGACCAGTATTTTAAAAGACACAATAAGGACTAAAGGAAAAAAAATCATGATATGGTTCATCTAAGTTTTGAAACACTACTGCCATAAGCAGAAAGCTCAGCTCTCAGACTCCTGAGGACAAGCTTCAAAAGGGAAATGTAGAGATAAGATATCTTACACACAATCCTAGCACTTAGGAGGCTAAGCAGGAGGATTGATGCAAGTTTGAGACCAGCCTGGGCTATAAGTGAGCTCAAGGCCAACCGAACAGCATACCAAAACCCTGTCTGAAAAAGACCAAAAGAAAAAAGAAAAAAAAAAAAAAAAAGGATAATCTAGTAAGTCATAATCTAATAAAATGAGAAGTATATCAGTTTTTCAGAAAAGACAGTATGTTGATCAACAGCAACAGAAAAAATTTTAGAGAATTCTCTTCAAAAGGAATGTTTAAGAAGTCGGGCAAGCTATTTTCACTCACAAATGGCACTTAAGGTGCCTGGAATATAGCATAGGTTCGCAAGTGTTTCTCAGGTGAATGGAGTCATTTCTTAATGTTGCTTCTTGAAAAAGCTGGAAACATCACACAAGGCACTGACGGACCACATACTGCAGAGCCCAGGAGCTGAGGAGGCAGCGTGCTGGGGCAGTGTCTCTCATAGGGCAGCGGTCTAGACCACAGCTGGGAGAAGCTGGACAGTGAGCAGGCTGCCCTTGGCTTCTCCTGGATGCTGCTTGTGTAGGTGTCCTATGTTGTTGGTAGAAAGGCCCTAGTGCAGCAGAGACCTGGGCACCTTGGGCCTGTGTGTTCATTCATATCCTAGTCCTCCTTGGCACAGGCGCCACACCACCTACCTTCTCCATACTTTGCCCAGGAGTTGTGTGCCTGAACTGCAAGGAGGCCTAGCCATGCACCCCACAGATATTGCTCTTTGAGTGATTCTGGCTTCCTTGTGTGGCATCACCAGAGTAGCCCATGCCTGGCCTCCCTCCTAGGAAACATGCAGGTTCTAGGAGGCACTGCTGCTCATCCCATGTGCCCACTGGTTATTGAGAATAAAGACTCTACTGTGTAGTGGGTGTGGCCAGGGCTGGGCTGCGCAGCGCTGCCATGGCTGTGAGCACAGAGAGCTTCTTCTCAGGATGGCTGCATGGGTCTTATCACAGTGCATCTAACTTGTAAGTATTAACTCTAATTAACCAAACATCCAGGAGTTACTGAAATTTTGAAATTGCTGAATAAGCAATTAACTACACTCCGAGTCTTACCTTCCTAAAAATTTGGGTTGTTTTCATCTTTATTTATTTGGCATAGGGTCTCACTATGCAAATTGGACTTATATTGATCCTCCTGTCTCAGCCTCACCAGTACTGGGATTATAGATGTGTATCACTGTCCTTGGTTTCAGTGGCCAGCATGGTGCACCAGGGGTTTGGGGACCAGTATGGCATGTGGCATTGGGGATCAACCTGAGTCCTTGCCAGGCAGGCACTTAGACTGCTGAGCTATCTCCCCAACCTGCTAGAAGTGTATCTTTATTTTTATCTAAAATCTCCATGAAATTATTCCAAAAGGGGTTTGAAAAGAAACAGAAAATTACTCTTGAAGCCCTTCTAGCACTCCAGTTCCCACACCAGCACCACACACAGTCTGAGGGCACAGGGACTCTGGCGCCAAGGAACCACCTAGTCGGCCCACAGAACCTCTGGATCAGTCTCTAATCAGCTCAGAGAACCCCTCCTCCCCTGGTTCAGACTGCTGGAAAAGCAGCCATTGGTGCAGTAGGAAGCATCATTCAAATGAGGCAAATGGATGTGGTCCATGGCTAGTGAAAGTGGATCCTTCTGTAAACCCTTCAATGGATGGATCCAGTGTAACAAAGCAAACACCCTACAGTCTTATCAATATTCACATGCAATACAGTACACAGGATGCATAGTTTGCTTAGCAATTCATTCATGTATAGACTTCCTGCTCAGCTCATGGGCAGCTGCCACCCAGGCACTCACTGCCACTGTCACTCTAGGGTCCTGCACTGCCCTCCCTCTGCTTGTGCCAGGCGTGGCTGTAAGGGTGAGGTCAAAGAGAGATACAGTGACAGCTTCAGACACAGATAAGGGATGTGGAGCCATGCTGTTGGGCCAGGGGCTTTCGGAGGCCTCATCACCCCTGAATCTAGCACTGTCTCCTGCCTGCTCCAGAGACCACCCCTCCTGGCCTGGGGGTGGAATCTTGTAAAGGAAAAAGAGGACAGCCCCACATGGCACATCCTCCAGGGCCAGCACAGGGTGTCACAGGCCACATGTGCCATGCCTAGTTAGCCCCAGTGGGAGGGCACTGGAGAATGCATAGAACTCTATAAGAGAAGCTCCTGCATTGGGTGCACCATGAGGTGTGATGCTATTCAAATTGTTTGCCATTCCTCTCAGTAGTGGGTATCTTTGCCAGTGGATAGTGCTTCCTGTCGCTTGTGGTTCATGAGCCTGGCCACAGTGGGCACAGAGCAACTTGCCATCCTGGAGACTCAGAATCATAATACCTGGGGGATTGCAGGCCTCATTCCAGGGCCCAGGAGAAGCCAGTGTGCACTGCACAGGCCCTGCATGCCAGGGCCATACTGTCTCCAGGAGGCTAGTGACCCCCAAGGCCCAGATTTCTCTATACACCTCTATATATTTCTCTATACAGTGAAGGTTCTGGGCCAGGAGGCATAGCACCTATCCTCTGTGGTCCTGTCCTGCCTGGTCAGAGGAAGGCCAGCTAAGACTTTTGGGCCTCACACTGTAAGCTCATCCCAAGGTCTGTTTCTCCAATGTTCTCATGCTGACCAGAGCTGGACACACCTCTAGGCCTTCTTCCACAAGTGAGTGACCAAATGGATAGTGGCAGATCCCAAAGAGCAAGCAAGACAAACAAGGACACCTGGGATTTAGTGGACACCAACTGGTGAGAGAGGGCCCTCAAGGCCACTGCCATACAATGCTAGACATGGGTGGGGAGGGGAGGATACACAGCTGCTGCAGACAGGGTCAAGAGAGGACCTCGAGGGTGGCTGGTGCCCTGTTGTGACCTGGTTGTACACTTGGGATGAAGTGCACAGGTCTAAATACACACATGCTTATACATACACTCACACCCTCATGCTCACATACATGCTTACACATGCTCACATACACACACACACACACACACACACACCTGCACACATGTGGCTGGTGCAGCCTTAGTCAAGTGATTCCTTGAAGTTTTGCAGGATGTCCCTGGAAGTTTGGAGTCAAAGGCCAAGGAACCTCTCTCATTCCTCACAACTGTAAGCAAGTCCACAATCATCACAAAACAAAACCTGGTAAAGTAGTGCTTCTCATAGCCCTCCTGGGGGAAACCACAAGCCCTCACACAGGAAGGGCATGGTCATGTTTACTCCCTCACCTGGCAGGGTGTAGCCCAGAGGTCGGAAGGCGAGGTCAGGAAGCCACGTGATCCCTCAAGCATCCAACGCCCCTCAGCTTCATGACAGGAAACCTCAATGCAGGTGGGAGCTGGCAACATGATCATGAAACCCCAGCCATGACCCTGGCAAAGCTCCAGCTGCTGCTGGGGCCCCAGAGAGTGACTTCACTGCAACCACAGACACAGGTAAGAGTGGATGAGAGAGTCCTCCTCTTGAACTGTGACCTGACTTCACTCACAGCACTCTGCCTTATTTAGTTATTTTACTTTTTTTTTTATGGTAGTAGGGATTGGAAGAATTAAACTCTACACTGAGCGGTGTCTTCGGGGTCTCAGAAAATGATCTGGGCTGGCCTTGAACTTGTGATCCCTGATTCAACCAGGCATGGCTATAGGCATGTGCCACTGTACTTAATTTTTAAAGATTGATGTAAGGACCCACAACTAGCTAATGACTTGGTGGTGTACTGGAGGACCCAGCTCATGAAACCTAATGATAAAAGCATCAGGAATTCTGTGAGCTGCTTCTTAAGGAGCCATCATTTAGACTCCTGAGTGCAGGAGCCTGCTCTGAGGCTCTGGCATGCACTACCCCACGAGAATGTTGTGCACAATGGCCATGTGTCTCTGCCTGGCACCCCCTGCCTCCCTCCAGTCCTCTCAGCCAGGTGGGCTGATATAGATGCTCTTGCAAGTCAGTTTCCCATCCAGCTCCATCTGTGAGGAATCTGGGGAGCAGTGAGCCTAGTCACTGTTCGATGTCACCAGAGGCCGGAGCCAGGCCCTCCCCTTTGTAAGACAGTCTTCCTACCAGAAGCTCTGGGGGCTCAGCCTCCCATTTTTAGATGACCTCTGTGCCCTGCTTCCCTGGCCAGCTGCAGGCCTCTGTGTCATGAGTCATTCCTTGCCCCTGACTAGGATATTTCCTGTTTTAACTAATCACTCACTCTTCCATCTTTTTTCTGAAGCTCCTATTAGTCAGATATTTAACTTTTCTGTGAGTTATCTGCAACTCTATGTATCTTCTCTCCTCTCCATCTCTATTTTTTTGAGACAGGCCTCACTGACTTGAACTCACTATGTAGCCCAAACTGGTCTCAAATTCAAGACCATCCTCCTGTGTTAGTCTCCTGAGTGCTGAGTTTTCTGGCATACGCAATCACAACCAGCTCCATCTCTATTTTTGAGATACGTGCTGAAAGACTCATTCAACCCTAAACTCCCCCTATTTTGTAGTATTTTAAGTTCAGCAATCAGATTTCAATCATATTTCTTACTCTCTGCCTGTTCCTCAGACCACCCTGTATTTGCTTTGTAGATATGCAATTAAAAAAAATTTCTGAGGAAGGCTGGGGTGATAACTCAGTGGTCTAAGAACCTGCCTGGCAACTGCAAGGAACCAAGTTTGATCCCTGGTACTGCATGCTGCACCTGCCCCGGAGCCCCAGGCATGCTGTACCAGCCACCAAAACCAAGAATGGTGGCACACACCTGTAATCTCAGTACTGGGGAGGGTGAAACTAAGCTTTCTGGTGAGACCCTGTACCTACCAAATAAATAAATAAGTAAATTTAATTTTTTTCTGAGGAGAATAATAATTTATAATTGAATTTTCTTGGTCTTCCAGCTTAGCTGTCACCACCAAGGTCTGCCACTACCTCTGTAGGTCCTCATCATTCTCAGCATCACTGCCTTCTCCTGAAAGCTTGGGATATAGAACACAGATGCTGCAAACCCTGAGGTAGCCCACCACTCCACAAGGCCCCACAGTGTGTCCTGGTATGCTTAGACTGTGGAGATAAAGCTGAACCCCTGAGTGTTGAGGGCAAGTGCATCTGTGTGAGAACAGCAGCAGCCCACATCCTGGGCTACAACCACCTCATCCCTCCTGCAGGATCCACTGTAGCTTAGGCCATTGTCCTGCTCATAACAGTCAGTGTTTTACTAGAGAAAATGCAAGATACACAAATGTATAACAAATAATCTTGTAGATTAGCTTATGACGGTCAGCCAGAGTTGGATGAAGAAGAGTGTGCAGGGGGTCTGCGTGCTGGAGATGGAAGCTTCTAGTTCAAGATCTGGAGCTTGCTGCAGTGTCCTGTGTGAGAGTCCATATCAGGAAGCCAGTAGGTCTGCAATGGAAGGCTGAAGGATCTGAAGCAGAAGCCAAAGAGTCTATGCGAGAAGCCAGGAGATGACATCCAAGCTGAAGGCAAAGGCTGGAGCTCCTCTAAAGAACAGAAGTAAATACTTCCTTCCTCATTTCCCCTTTATGCCATCCAGGCAGCCAAGCTAGCCCAGGGCAGGTCCTCTACACCCTCGTGTGTAGAATTGCACAGCCAGCTCAAGTATGCTTCTAAACTTTTCAAGTTGACACAATCAATTAACCATTACACTGCTGGCCTCTGCTCACAGGTGTGCAGAGATGCTGGACACTTTGACCCTACACTGAATTCCACACTCCTGGGTCAACCTGGTTCCTGGGAATAAGGTCTGCCTCATACGGGGCAATGCACAGAGGAGACATTGGGAAGATCCTTGAAAAAAGTCCATCTCAGAAGGGCCCAACCCATAGGGGAACTTGGGAAGGCTGTACTGCAGGAAATCCCTGTGTCATATAGTTGTCAGGAGCTCTGTCACTGTTTACTCATCCTCTTGCCCTGCTCTGCAGGATGAAACACACTTCCTGAGGTAGGCAGGCCACTGACCCCACTCGTTGTGCCTCACCTTCCTACGTTGTTCTTTTCTCAGCCAGAGAACACTTTCTGTGCCAGTACAAGACTGCAGACTGTCCTGATGTGCCAAACTTCTATCCTGATGAACAGAAAGCCTGCAGTCTATGGCCATGTAACCTATTTCCCTGCATAGTGGGTTCCCCAGTTGGGAAGAGTTATGTCGGCTCATTTCCTAATCACCAGCATCTTTTAAAAGCAGATCTCAAAAACAAATCATCACCCCATGTTCATAAGCAAAATGTCACATGAATTAACCTGAATTTAAGCTGCCAACTGTGGACTACTGCAACAGAAGTTTCTCTGAATTCTGGGACATTTTCTTCAAACAAAAGTAAGCATAAGACCAGCATATTAAACATTCAGAAAAGCTGCTCTAGTGAAGGGCAGGGATACCCACACAGCTACCTTTAGCTTCCACCCTATGGGAGCTCCAGGCAATTCATGGATACATGGTCAAGAGAGCATGTGGGCTGTGAGGGCTGCAGGGCTCTGAAAGTGATTTCTCTGGGAGCACTGCTCCCTGCAGGGGTCCAGCATGAGAGCAGCAGGACTGAGTAGAGGTGGGAAGGGCATCTTCAGCTTTGGCCGTGAACAGGTGCCAGGACTCTTAATCAGTGCATCTCATGCTCTCTAAAAAGGCAGAAGTGACTTTCTCAACTAGTCAAACCTGTATCTGCCACATCCTTAACTCAAAAACAGAGGCTGTGATACTTGTACAATGAGATAAATTACTACTTTGAAATAACTTGGGATGCTGCTGACACCAGGGTCTATGTGGAGGGAATTGTCACTGGTCAACAATTAGAACCAACACTTTGCCACCCCTGCACCCAATGTCTGTGCAAGGGAGCAGCTGAGTCTACTTTATAAGATACAAATAAGTTCTACTGATTCCTGGTCTTGGTACCATCCTATCAATGATCACTTTATTTTTTAAAATTAAGTGATATAAGAATTCATCTGGGATAACTACAAATTGCTTTCCTGAATGTGCAACTCAATTCTTCCCTAGGAAACAAGCTTCAAAAACTTACCAGTTACTACAAAGTAGTGAGCAGAAGGGAGGAGTGGAGACAGTTGCAGAGGTGAAGGTCCTTGTTTAAGACCAGTATGATGAGTTGTCTGACTTCAGCTCCAGCACACCTGGGTCTCCACTCATGCTCTAGTGGCTTCCGGTCCTCACCAAGCACCAGCTGTACTCCACGCACACTCACAGAGCATGCAGTCTAGGAAATTCAAGGCACTTCAGCACCCTCCATTTGGAAATGTGCTGCAACATCTTCCTGGTTTTTCCTGGTGTGTTAGAAGTGTCCTCAAACAGAAATCTGAACTTCTCTGCAAAAGAGGTTGGGATAGATAAATATCATGTATGACATAAGATGAGAAGAAGAGCAGTTTGCCTCTTTTGGGTATGGTCCTCCAGAGTTGTCTGTGCTTGCATGAGACAGCTCAAAACAGAAGAATTTCTTAGAAGATTTTGCAGACTGCCATAATCTGGAGACTTCTTGTAGATCTCATTATGATGAGTTGAGTATGAGTGTTATTTGACAGTGATCACAGGTTCATGGAGAGTGCTAGAGCACTCTGACGTGGAATGGCTTTAGGTCCTATCCGCCACTTTTTCTGAAGTCCATTTCAAGTCACTGTGCATGGGCAGGAGGTGCTTCCAGCTCCCAAGGTTTGTGGATAGTTCAGGGGTTGGTTGCATCCAAATCCCAATTTCAGTTTCTAAAGAGATGATTTCATTGATTTAACTGACAGAGCAGGAATGAGAGCCATAAGGTAAGAATGAGCAGGCCCAGGGTTAGAGCCTTATGAAGTGAGCAGATAACCCAAGTGCCTTCAACACTTATAAGAAGAGGAATGTTACAGCAGGGACCAGGGAGGATTTATGTTCCAGGAAGCTGGGGATGGACTGAGGCAGGGTGAGGCCTTGTTCCCAACACACCTGGTAAAAGGACTTCTTCCCCTAACTTCCTGAGATGCTTTTCTTCCTGAATAATGAGGCTGAACTGGCTCTATCCTAGTGATAATTTTCACTACAATGTAGAACCATGCCGGACATTTCCCACTGAGAAGGTCCACCCTCCTAGAAGTCCAAAACACTTCATCATTAATCAGGTGTCTCCTGTATTCTCAGGTTCATTTCCCTGTCAATAGGAGGAGAGGAGGTAGTGTATATGTCAGTTAAATTTGCTTTTTCTCCAAGGGAAAGACACATTGCCAAAAATACTCATGAAATTGCTTTCTCATTTTTATGATGGTGAAAATGGTTTGTTTATTTATTTACTTATTTATATAATTTCATTCACATTAAATTTGCAGCAAGGGATAATAGTGCTAACAGTTGGGACCTTATTTCTTCCTAGATACTAAGGAAATAACGGGGCCTGGGAGGTCTCCAGCTACAGCCCCCAGGGCTGAAACACATGCTCCATGTTTTGCTTGTGACTTGCTGCAGAGCTGAGACTCCTGGGACCATAGGGATGAGTCAGCACAAGCAGACTGGCACAATCTAAGTGACCCACAGCCTTCACCCAGGGTGCTGTGTGTCCCGCCCACCCTGAGAGCTTGGCATAGCTCCTCCAGGCAATGCTGCTGTTTGTCCTCCAGGATTGGCTGTTGCACTGAGACACCACAGTTTTTGCCTGTGTCAACCCAGAAAGTACCCTCCCCTGCAGATGACAGACTTGAAGATCAGTAAGTAGGGACAAAAAATAGCTGCTCTAAAATAGCACAGAAGCTGTTGTTGTTCCGTTCTGAAAGTGTTATATATTCCATAGCCTGATAAAAAAGGAAACTAGGGTGGAAGCCCTGGGCAGGACAGGGTGCTTTTGCAAACAGCATGGAACCAGAGTGCCTGACTAGTCAGGGCGCATCCACAGCTGTGGCTTCCATCTGAGCCAAGCATTGTGCACTTCTGGCACGAATGCTCTGGGGTCATGCTGTGTGTCCTGTTTCCCAGAAAAACTAGACTACAAATTCAAATCTACCTTTCACTCACTCAGGCATGGCTTCCTTCTCTGAGCTTCTTCCAGGATTCTTATGGGCCAGAAATTTAAAGCTGAGTGCTCTCTGGGTCTGTGCTCTCCCTGCAGGTGCCATGGAATATTGGCAACATTAAAGCCAGATATATAGACCCACGGAAATACTGAGTTGTGTGACTAAAAACTGTGAGCATAGGAGGATAGCCAGGTGCCAGAGGGTGACAGGCTCTATCTATCTTCTAATATGAAAATTTTGTCTTGCCCAAGATTGCCCAAGCTTGGTGGATATCAGAGTGGTGTTCAGGATGAGGAGCAGCTGTAATGGTGTGATCAAGGCTTGTTTTGCAAATCAAATAGATGTTTTAAAAAACAGCCCAACAAACATGACAAATTAATTTTCCTGGGATGTCTAGGCTCTGAGTTCCCCACACTTAAAAGAAAATGGTTTTGCACTTCGTTGTACAGTTATAGTCTTCCAAACCTAGGGGACCAGTTTCACTGCACCTGTCAAGTGGGACAATGGGTGACCAGCCTCTAAGGGAACTGCAGCTGTAGCTTCCACTAGCACTGAACCATTACCAAAAGTCATGTATGGCTATACAGCTTGCCTTTATTCTAGGTCAGCCATTAACATGCCCAGAGCAGGAGTAAGGACTTGGTGAATCTTTCCAGACAATGTTTCTAAGAAAATATTTCATAACAAGACATATCAAGGGTAGTGGCTCATGCCTGGCAAGCAAAATCTCATGTGAGAACAAACACACAAGCCCTCCACATACTCAACAAATAGACCTAGAAAATGCTAAAAGATCTCTTGTCACTTAAGGCCACAATGACAACTCTGTCCCATTCCTGACCTCATAAGCACATTGCTTAATTTCCTAAAATTCTATTCTAAATGTTTTCTGTGTGATTCCAGCCTTCTGAAATGTGTGGCAATACATTGCCCAGCTAAATTCTGCATATTTTGCAAATATTTTTTCTGTGCTTAAAATTTTAGAGAATGCTGTAACTTGCAGAGGTTTTATTTATTTATTAGTTTCAAAACACATTAGTAGTACTTTCGCAGTAATTGACACATTGCATATTGTTGTCCTTATACTAGTTATACACAGCACAGAGTGTAGACATGATAAATTTTCTAATCAATATTCGTAAGGAAAGAAAGCAAAAAAAAAGAAAGAAAGAAAGAAAAAAAATTTTCTTCTCTTTGAACTAGGAGGAAGTAGTTGTATACATATTCCAATGTTCCATAATTGCAGTGGATTACTGGTGAAACTGGCAATGTTGAAGGCTGTTGATTTAAGCCTCTTATAGCTCATCATACTAATCTAGCTCTGCGTTTTATACCTTTTAGTTAAGCTTTTCTGCTGAGTGATCGAGGGCAAGATAAACCATGACCTGTTTAACAAAACTTTCATCTTTTGTATTTTCCAAAGTCAAATCCCCTCAGGATTAACTTTGGAACCATATACAGTGCTTTGTAGAACTGTTGTCAGTGTCAGCCATCAGGACGAGTCGCGGTCATTGCTTGACCAGTTTGCTCTCTGTGAAAGCCTGAGAGAATGTTTTCCTCCCTAGGTGACTCTCCCTAGACACAATGTACTTCATTTATCCCTTTCCTCTGAGGTCCCATAATCTCCTTGAACAGAAAATTTGGGAAACCACTGAGTTGTACGATGTTACAGCACAGGTTCTCTTATGTCCTGAGTCCTCACTGACCTTGAAGGGTGAGAGCCAAAATGATGGCTATCCTCGTAGCCCTTTTTTTTCCTCCAATTTTTGGTCTGTTAATTTACATTCTCAACCCTCCAGCAGACAAGCTTCATGATACTATTACTCTATAACACAGGAAATTGAGCTTAACATCACTGTCTTTCTGAATATCAAATATCTTAGACTTAG